>JARYHS010013955.1:0-18512 GCA_031002005.1 Vandiemenella viatica | reverse complement strand
CCGTTTCTAACAATATGTTCATCACCAGATGGTTTGCATTTATATTTTTAATGTATTCAAATATGCAGCTGCAAAATGCAAGTGTGCGTCCTATAACAACAGAAAGTAGCATTTATTTAATGAGGTTTGGTTTGAATGGGGATGTTAATTTTCATGGTAAATCTAGTTTAATTTTATTATGTGTTGTCTTCTTCATTTTCCTTCCATCAAGGTGCTGGCACACTAGAAATTTTCTCAAGAGATTTTTCTAGACATGGGAGGGCATTGATTAGACCAAATCTCTATATTGCTTAGAGTTTTTGTTAGTCTTAACAGTATTTTCATTGTTATTACACTCTGCTGTACTATAAACCAATCTATCACTTTTCTAAATATATTTCAAAGTTCTATTTCTTTGACAACAGAGCGCATTTTTACCCCAAGCATTGAAATATTGGAAACGCCTTGTAAACATTTCACTACTGGCACAGTATGTATTAATTGTTTTTATGTTATTGAAGCTGTTGCAAAGAAAGGTTAAGTTATTGTTTATATCCCTAACTTATTATTTACACCATGAGGTTAGATTATGCTCATACTTTTTTTGGAAGAGTGATCAGTAGTACATTGGTGGTAGTGAATGTTTCAAGGCACGAATTTATAACTCATAACACATTCTGTGGCTTACCTCCTCTGTATCGTTGCTTCCACTCATTATTACAACATAATAATTATCCTTAAATAAAGACCACTTTTAGCCTAAATGCTTTATTAGCTCACTAACATTTCGGTTCAGCATTATACTGGCAGCAGTATAAAGAGATCATATTTCACTGTTCATCCTTTCAGCTAGGCCACGACCATGACTACCTGCCAGGATGAGACTTTCACAGTTTTACTTTATTCTTCTTGGAGTGGTCTTTTTTCGCTACAATGATTTGCCACACAGATTTTGTGTGGAAACATTGCAAGCAGTAGGTTGTTGTCACTGTGTATTTATTCATCACGTGTCATCTGCTTTTTATGTGACGCTGTTGTAAGTTCTGTTACTGCTCTACAATATTACTGCTTCCACTAGCACCTTCAGAAGGCTGATTTCCTGCTTTAAATTATAGTTTATTATATTGTTAAATATTTGCCAATATCTCTTACTTTAAGAGTGTTTTACCAAGTGCAGTGGGTGAACAGTTAACGTTCAGGCTTCACATGAGTATGAATAGCTTTCCGGGCATCCATAATCGGGTTTCCCATGGTTTCCCTGAATCACTCCAGCCAAATGCTGGTCAGTAGCTCAGCTATCAGAGGGCTACCAAACCTCACAATCACAAGACTTGGTAGAGCTAAAAAAAAAGGGTCACCCATATGGCATGAGGACACTTTTTTTTTTTTTTTTTTTTTTTTTTTTTTTTTTTTTGCACAGGGCTATTGTTTACTTAGCAACAACACTGATGCTTAGATGCCTTCTTCAAAACGGCCATGACCGTATTCCGTTTTCTTGCCACTTGCCACATTCCTTTCCTACCTCTAATGACCTCGAAGTTGATGAGGTGTAAAGCCATGAGCTAAAAAGAAAAAAAACAAGGTGTTGTTATGATTTCAAGAAATTTCGAGTAATTTTTGGTATTTTTAGTAATTTTGTATGATCTATATTTTCATAATTATTGCTTCAGAAACTACTGACGGCTTTTTCATACTCTTCTGTAATATTGTATCGATTACATAAACTGCCGCTTATAGCAACCGGCCACTTGAAACAGTGCTAAGGTGAAATCTATGCTATTTGTTACTATTACGTGCTCTAAATGTTTATGTATGTTTTTCCGTGTGTTTCGATGAAATTTTTTTTTTTTAACTGCTTTACGTCTCTTTTTAACATCGAGGTCTTTAGAGACGGGAAAGGATGGGAAGGATGGGGCAAGAAATGGGAAGGAATTCGGCCATGGCCTTTTTGAAGGAAGCATCCCGGCATTTGCCTGGAGTGATTTGGGGAAACCATGGAAAACCCAAATCTGGATGCCCGGACGGGGATTCGAACCGCCGTCCTCCCGAATGCGAGGCGAGAACGCTAACCGTTACACCGCCCCGTTCAGTTTCGATGAAATAAAAGTCAAATTAAATGTTTATTGATGGTGTCATTACTTGAGACGATACCCATCTTTGTGAATGTTCAAGAAATTAAGTAACACACTTTGGTGGAAGTTTAAACCATTTGGCAACTGGGAGAAACTGGAGAAATTTATAAATCTATACAGAGAACTGAATTCCGAGTTGTTTTACGATATGTTACTAACAACTGTAAAGGACATGTCAAGTACATGTTGCTCATATGAGATCTATGAAAACCAAGTTTTGTAATAAATTTTCAATTATCATCAAAAATGGATAAGGAAAAATTCCAAATTCATATATCAGCTAGAGAACATACTGAAAGTTATATTAGTAAACTAAGCCCTTGCATGAGTGTTGTATAGTTACAGAAGGAGTATTGAGAAGAAATAATTCCAGCATTTTGGAAACAAAAATGAGGATCGCTAAAGTGGGTAGCCCCTGAACCTCCCAAATGCAAGGCGTCAGCTCAGACAATAGGCTCAGTGATCAACCACAATAAGTACTTTATGCTAAAGTGCTCGCAGCCTAATGCTTCACCAAGAACTGAAATGAACTGCCCTAACACCACAGGACCCCAGCTGCATTGCACGTCTGTCCTGTCAAAATACTGTTGACATTTAAGATATACTGAATCACACACAATGGTTCAACTGACATGTGTACCATATGCACAGATTGAAAAATGTGAATTGCACGTAAGAAATAACTTCTTTGCTAATATGAATATATTATTTATTCAAAACATGGCATTTAAAATACATCTAAAATAAAGATAAAAGATTACAAAGTATTTTTACAACAAATAATTTCTGATAGGCACAGACAACATTTCTTATATTATTCAACACCACCAAAAACAGGCAGGTAATTCCCAAATATTAAGAGCTATGACATTTTTATCAAATATTCTACAGCGAGAAACAAAAATTAATAAAGTTACTAACTAAAAATTACAGAAAATATAACATACTTCAAAATGAAAACCACAAACAATTCCAAAATCAGTTATAAAAGGAATAGCAGAAATATTAATTTCTCTATCTATTAGGAATTAAAAGATATCATAGCCATACAGCAACAAAAGACCCAACACTTAGCAATCATGCCACTCATATCAACAGTTACGTATTTCGTTGTTATGCTAATGATACAGGCATTCTGGGGTAAAATATATTTGAGTAGTTAAAATCTGAACAAGTAAGAAGAATGAAGTTGCTAATCTTTGGATATGTGTCAAAAATCAAATGTAGAACATACTGATCATAGCCAAATATTATTTGTTTGTGCAAAATTTCATAGAAACATGGATACTTCAAATATTGATATACATCTTATTAGACATATTACAGAAAGAGGTTTTGTGAGAAAATGTGAACCAATAATTGTTAAACACAAATACAAAAATATTATGTGATTAAATCCACTGAATTATTGTATACATGAATATTGATGAAATAAAAACATTCAACACATAAATTACTATTCTCTATAAAACTTCCAAACAAATGTTCCATAGCCTTGATGGATTGCCTGATGCACCAAATGTTACTAAAAATTTTACAGTGAAATTGCTGCACACTTAAATACGTTCTTTATTGTTCATAAGACAATGAAAAACTGTAAATAATTTTATAAAAATTTCACAAGTGCTGGGCTACTAACGTATATATTATAGAGGTTACCAGATACATATTTTCAATTTTTTCTAATATGTGGCATTTGATTTTATTTATTTAATATATATATAGTACCTGGGTGACGATCTCCGCTCGGCATCTTTCGGTTTCTGTTCAATATCCAAGATTTCGAGTAAATTTTGATTAAAGTAAAAGGCTTGAAGGCTTCCTAGGCGTTTTGAGGTGCACACTTAACCAAATTGAAGCTTAACTAACATAAGTAGGCTTGCTGGTACCTGAACCTTCTACGTAATGAGGTTATAGCCGTGTTCGAGAAACCAAATACAAAACTTGCTCCTTTTTTTATCTTGTTAAAAACTTGAAAAGCAAACCATTATCTACATACGAAATTTCATCCAAATTGTTAGATCCATTTGCGAAACCGCCTCATAAATTGTTTTCAAAGAAAAATGCTATTATTATGTTGAATAAAAATCTTAATGACAGTCAGGGATTTATTAATGGTGCGAGATTTGTGGTAATTCAGGGATTCTACGATAACCCTTGATGATGGATCATCGAGATAACTTAATTCTTAAATATAATAATTCAAAATTGATGTGGTTGGTTGAAATGCGAACTGGACCAGAAGATAAATTTCGCCATAGCCACGTTTCATGATGAATTTGTATGAAACTCGTCGAGACAAATTGAAAATAAAGAATTTATTTTTCTGATGTCTCAAGTGAAGAGGTTAGGATTAGATCCGGCCTGGATCAGAAAAAAAATCCACCAAAATCACTGTTTATATGGTGGAAATATACTTCCAATGTTTTATTTTGTTCCTAATGGTTGTTGCTAGGTTGAAATACAGCCTGGACCAGAAGAAACGTCAGAAAAAGCTCAAGGAATTAGACCTTTTAACAGATTTTTGACATGCTATACCTAAAAAATAAGCGAAATATAGAGAACATTTATTCTTTATTTTCAATATGTTTCGTCGAGTTCTAAAAAATTCATCATCAGATTGTGACGTCACGGAAATGATAGAACATCATCAGTGTTTAATTAATTCACTCTGATAAAACTATGCTCATACCTCGCGTGGTAGTATTTAAATGACAAACTAACAACCACATTTTACGGTCAAAAAGTAAACGATGATTACTTTATAACTGGTATGCTAATATTATTTTCAAAGGAGTTTCTGTAAAGTATCACATCTTCATTTTTAATGTTTTACAATTAAAACTGCATTCTAATATTTCCAAGGGTCAGCCAGTATACAAGAACTGTTCATTTAAATATTCTTTGAAATCAAAGAGAAGCTTTTTGTAGGCTTTCTGGTACCTGAATTGTCTACGAGATGGCACTAGTGCCATTTTCGAGATACCAAGAGAAAAACTAGTTCGTATTTTTTAACTCGCTTTTTTGTAGTGAAGACAAATATTTAGGTAATCTTAAAAGTCAAAACGTTATCTAAATTTCAAATTTAATCCAAATCATCATAGCCATTTCCAAGATATATATATATATATAAGAATTTCTCATTTAAAGATATATTATTGTTGAGAAGGTTATTCAATAAATTGGATAATTTTATGCCTTATATGGAAATAAGAGACCTAATTATCACATACTTCACATAAGTAAGACATTTTACCAGTCTTCATGCATTATGTGTTGTCAATCTCACACAGTTTATAGAAGATGGATGCAAAGCTTGTAAGATGACAGGAGTGGTATTTGTTGATTTGTCATAAGTGTATCACATCATCAACCATCAACATACTACTACTAGACAGTTCTCTAACCTGACCAGGAATTTCAGTCAGTAAATTTACAGCTACTCTTCTAAAGACACACAGATTCTTTGTTGACTTCCTAAGACAGCACAGCCATTGGGGGTTACAGAAGAATGGTCTACCTTAAAGAAGTGTGCCAGCCCCAATTCTGTTTAACACTTATAACGATATAAGCCTGTACCACCCTGCAGCAGGGGTTTCCCTATGCTCATGATCTTGCTCTGGGCACACAGAGCCAGAAGAGAGGAGCATCAGGTACTACAGCACAAACCAGCTTAAAGCAAATCCTTTGAGAACAAGAGGATGAGCTTTTACTTAAGGAATAGAGAAGCCAAAAGAAATATGGTCTGAGGTTGAACTAGAATTTTGCAACACTAACATATCTAGGAGTAACCCTTGCAGATACTTCACATTAAGGAAATGCTACATGAATTACAAGCTGAAAGTTTCATTAGGAACAATCTGGTTCACATTAGGATAGCCAACCTGAAACAATCAGATCTCCAGCCTTAGCACTGCGTTATTAGCAGCAGAGTACTGTCTTGTATGGTATACCTCAACTCGTGCCAAACAGGTGGACATAGCTATCAATAACACCTGCAGAATCATAACAGGCTGTTTAAAATACACTCCAGTTAAATAGCTGCCACCTCGCAGGAAAAGCATCACCTTCAGTTCAAAGAGAAATAGCAGCAAACAAGAAAGATAGTGTACCATGAAAGAACTTGTCCAATACTGCACAGACTGTAATCCCGGAAAATATGTTATTGTGTAACTATGAATATGTTTCTGACTCAAAATAAATAAATCAAATGTGTTGTAGTTTATTCGGGAACATTAGCAATTATCCACATACTTCAAACTCATAAGGCCACTCACATTCATAAATTCTTTTACGTTACAATTACACTACAGTTTTTAAGTCTTATTTTTACAAATAATAACAGCATATGGATATTTAATGATACATATTGTTTTACATCCTACACTTCTACTAGACCAACTAAACCATTTCTTCACAAACACAAAGCTGCTAATCTGTATGTGTTCTTTTATGTATCGTTAAGTTAGAAGGATACTTAAATGATTTTCCACAAACTTTACAAGCATAAGGGCGCTCACCTGTGTGAACTCTTTTATGTGTTACAAGGTCACAAGAGTGTCTAAACGATTTTCCACATATTTCACAAGTAAAAGGTCGTTGACTTGTGTGTATACTTTTATGTTTTTTAAGACCACTCGATGTTGCAAAAGATTTTTCACAAATTTCACAAGAATAAGGCCGCTCACCTGTATGAACCCTCTTATGTGTTATTAAACTACTAGACTCTTTAAATGATTTTCCACAAACTTGACAAGCATAAGGTCGCTCACCTGTATGAATTCTTTTGTGTATTATAAAGCCACTAAACGTTTTAAACAATTTCCCACAATCTTCACAAGCATAAGACCACTCAGCTGTATGAACTTTTTTATGTTTTGTAAGGCAACCTGACTGTTTAAATGATTTTCCACAAACTCCACACACATACGTCCGCTCAGGAATGGATTTTTTGGTGTGATGTAAGGTTAACATATTCTATAAACGATTTTCCACAAACTTCACAGGTATAAGACCTCTCACCTGTATGAGTTCTCTTATGTATTTTAAGGCTACTGAGATCTGTAAGCGATTTTTCACAAATTTCGCAAACATAAGGACGCTCACCTGTATGAATTCTTTTATGTCTATAAGGTAACTAGACCGTGCAAAAAGTTTTCCACATACTTCACAAGAAAAAGGCCGCTCACCTGTATAATTTTTGTGTGTCTTGTTATGACTTGTAAGCTGAGAGAACTTTTAAAGGATTTTCCACAGACTTCACAAAGTACGGCCGCTCATTTGTATGAAGTCTTTTATGTTTTATAAAGCTACTGGACTGTAAACGATTTTCCACATACTTTACAAACATAAGGCTTCTCTCCTGTGTGAATTCTTTTATGTATTCTAAGGTTACTAGACTGTTTAAATGATTTTCCACATACTTTACAAGCATAAGGCTTCTCTCTGTATGAATTCTTTTATGTTTTCTAAGGTAACTAGACTGTTTAAATGATTTTCCACAAACTTCACACTCATAAGACCGCTGACCTTTATGAATACTTTATGTGCCATAAGGTCACCAGAGTGTACAAACATTATCCCACAAACTTCACAAGTGTAATATTGCTTACTTGTATTAATTCTTTCATGCAATATAAGAGGACTTGAGTCCGTGATAAACTTTCCACAAATTTCAGAAGTGTAAGCCTGCTGCTGATCATCTACGGGAATGGCATGGTGACACCTGCAAATAAAGTAATGGTAGAAAATATAGAGTAATCAGTTATATTGCCTCTACAAGTATGAATTTATAAGTCCTGGAATTAATGAGTTAATTTTTTATATGATTTACTATTAATAAGTGATGAATCATTTTAAAATAAATTCAAAGTATATGTAACAAAAAATTGGTACCTGTAGCTACAAATGTAACATAATGTAACTTAGTCCACAATGTAGAGGAGTCATACTAAGCCATTAAGTCAGGGGTTAGACAGCCAGTTCCTTTCCCCTGGAACCTACAGTTTAATGTGAACTCTGAGCCTCAGAAGACCTGACAAAGCTCATACCATCAGACAGAACTGCAAAAAATTCCTTCTCTTACTGGGATTTGAACCCGGGACCAGAAGAGCGAAATTTTTTGCTACTATACAGTCTGTATTTCAAATTATTTTTGCTAAAATTTAAAACTTAACTAATTCTTTTTATTTTTTTTTCAAAATTTTTGTACAAATAGTAGAGACTATGATTCACGAAACAGTGATTTTTACTTACTGTTCAATATTCTCCAAATATATATATAGAATTCAACACTTACAACGAATGTGTTCAATGGGCTAGTGTAGATACTTATTTTTTCATGAAACAACACCGGAAGTCGTTTACAATAGAATACACCTCATTTACACGGAGCTAATGAAAGCTGCTTATTGATTACTAATAATAACTAAATTCCATCTGCCTTATGCTGCAACAAAAACATTCTGGTCCAGGCAGCATTTCAACCAAACCATTATTTCTGCTAATATTGCCACTACAAAATCAAACAATACGAACACATCTCAACATATTAAGTGCACTTGAACTACATTTCCAGTGGTAACAGAATTTTCTATCAATATTCCTAATTAGTATAGGGTAATTTACCATCACAATTAATTTAATTATACATCTTACTAAATCACGAGCAATAAAAGTCACTTTATCGCGATGTAAACTTGACCAGCAATATAAACGATTGTAGAGAATTATAGACTTTCTGTTGTACACTGTAAGTTACAAGCATTTTAGTATAAATTTTTTAATTACGTTACTTCAGGAAGCTGACGACATAGTACATGGCTGAATGTAGTTTCAGATGTATTAAGTATTTAGTTTACTGCGTTTTATGAGCGACACTTTGCCAGCGTCATTATTCGGGTTCATTAAGTATTGCTATCTGAAATAATAAGTCAAATGTATTTTGCTATTCATGATGTTACTAACATACAATATAGTGAATGTATTAATGTGCGAGTGATAGAAGCTTTGATTTTCCAGCGGTAATTTTAAAATCCAGCCTGGGCCAGAATGAGATCTGAAACATTATTAGTTATGTAAGCTTCTTTCATGAGCGCCATTTTAGTGACATCATGTATTGCTTTGTACCGATATTGTATCAAAAGATCTATAGTAAGCTGGGACGATATAGCAGAACAACGCGGCATTGTCCAAAGAAAATTTTTGTAATTTATAAATGTTTTATTCAGATAGTGGAATGGCAGAAAAGCGGATTGGTAATTTGCTGGTAGCCCTTCAATTCTGTTTGCAGAGTGAGAAACCAATTATCAAGAAACAATTAATTACTAATTTAACATTGGAACATATTTTAGCGCAGAATTAATGGTTAAAAACGAACGAACTATAGTAAACTGGTCTAAAGGTATTCAACTGTTTCCACAGATAGAGAAACCAACATTAACAGATCATTATGAATAGAAGAATAATAATTTACTATAATATGAACATTTCTATTTTAAAGCAGAATGAATTGATGGAATCAATATATCCTCAAAACAAAATCAATATTTAATGAACAAAATAAATTTCTTTTTTTAATAAATAAATAAATAAATCAGTAATTGTCAGATACCCAGTGGAAGTAAAAATTTTAATTTTTAGTTTTGCAATTTTTTAAGGGAAATGAACGTATGTGGGCCACTTAGGTATTTATTTGCTCTTTGAATGTTAGTGTTTTATATATATATATTTAGTCGATTCCATCAATTTATTGCTGATGTTTGGAGTTTCCATTAGTAAAATCTACATTCATTTTTATTTGCGAGACATGAAATTAGTAATTTTAAGAGATGCTGAGTAAACAAAAGGCAAATGTTTCAAAGAAATGTTAGGAAGCAAGGGCTATGAAAATAGCCAAAACCCAGGAGACAAATCCTCAAGCAGAGCTGCAAAGGATTGAGCAGTTGGCATGTCTTGGGGCTTCTGCGGCTGATGAATTGCCGGAACAATCGTAAGTTGGGCGACGACAGCAAACTGAACACTTGGTGTCGGGACGATCTGCCGAGACACCAGGAAAAATGTGAGCTCAGTGCAAAGAGCAAGCTGAACGGCAACCGATCTCAAGAGCTGCTGAAAAATCGATGATGACAGAACGCCGCATATTTGGCATCACCACGAGTTGCTGCAACTTTGGAACAATAGCGATCTAGGCGGCATCAGCATGCCAGGTATGGAACCATTACAACAGCCGTTTTCTAACAACACAGATGCATAGCGGCAATTTTTGAATCTTATCAGAAAGAATAATTCCTGCTTCCATATGACGTTTTTTGGAACTGATGGAATTGTTACAAAACAAGATTTTCATGACATTTACTATCCAGGGGCAAGTATATGACCGAATTGGATCTATGCTTCCTTGTCGAATAGAAACCATAGTTTTTACAGATATATTTCATAGGCGATGAAGAAGCAGAAACTGAAAGATGTTATAGAATTGTTGAAGGGACTGAGACCATACAAAAAATACAACGGGTATTACACGACAACATGCCTTGGTTAGGGAATTCAAAATGGCTTAGGGGAGGGGGGGTGAGAGTGGGTCAAATGTATCCGGGCACCCGCCTGATGGGGGGCCCGATCACCTGGTAGGGGCCCTTCATACGAAAAGTTGTAGAGCTAAAAAAAAGGGTCGCCCATTTGGTCTGAGGGAGGGCCCTAACTGATGAATTCGCCAAGGGACCCCAACTGGTCACCCAGGGCTCCAAAATCCTAGAGCCGGCACTGCCCGAAGTAACCTGCAAGGTAGTGATCCACCCCGACCGTGTGCCACGAGGACAACACGAGAGATGTTACAACGCATCGACGAGTTACAAGATCACAGTACTCTTACCAGGCATAGGGGACCTAAAGTTCAACGTGGAATCAGAACCAATTGAGCATTCTGGCGCACTTCACATCACACAACAACCTGTGCCAGAGGTGAAGGTCAAGATAAGAACCTATGAAAATCCTGCTGAGACTGGGATTCAAGCTGGGAACTTTTCCATCTCTAGTTGGACGCCCTAACCACAGAGCGTCCAAACCTCTCAAGGAAATCATATATTACATCACTCTTCCACACGGACGAAGTCGCAGGTAACTGCTAGTGTACCTATTACTGCTTAGGCAGTAAAAGTAGAAGAATTATTCAGTAATTTTTAGAATTTAAGGTGCTGAACACACCTGACATTTATTGCAGGCCCTGTGAGTGTGGGCAGCAGTACACACAGTGTGGTATGGACCATGTGAGATGTGTATGTGTTTGTGTATGCATGTGCCAAGTGACAAAGTCAACCATAGCTTTGGACAGAATAAAGAAGACACTTGGGTTTGACTTAAAAGCAATACTCATATTGGTCCAAGCAAACTGATACTGGGACAGCTTGATTAAGGAGGGTATACAAAAACTTCTCGACAAAGATATAAAGCAATGGCGTATCAACTTAGCACAGCATGATTAGTCAGCTAAAAGAGAGGAAACAGAGCCATTAAGATTTTTCGAGAAGGCACTCCAACCTCCATGACCTGTATCCCAAAAATACCTGACTTCCTGCTGTCCAATTAGTCCCACCAGTGATCCCAATGAGTACACATGACCCTAATGTCACAGACAACCATGAATGGCCACCCTAGCAACCTGACAATTCGACAGGAGAAAATCTGAGAATTCGAAATGTCAAATTTATGCACTCCACCTTTGGAAGGACTGGGAATGCTTTACACAACTGATATATCTGGAACGCCTCCATTATTTCAATATTCAACATATCCACGAAAATCAGTAAGAAATAATGATAGGTCATAGCCTATGATGTTCACTTCTGTATTCTATAGTATCTTGAAACTACTCAATACAATGATAGATTTACTTCATTCTTGTTAATATTCATCCTTTGGCAAAAAATTTGTGTGTAGAAACCCCATTTAACAAAAACCAATATTTCATCATTACTAAGACTGACAACCCATGGTTGACAAACAAGACTACACTCAAATTTAACAGCAGAAAAGAGGTATTTTATTAGTTTTAGTCCCTATATGATAATATTCATAAAAACAGATTCACACTTTCCAATTCATGGATTAATATTGAATTAATTACACTCATAATAGGTTCCAGCCATTACGTATACCTTCAAACATTTATTTAAATCTATACCAATATTATGCAACACAGATCTAAACCAAAACCCGCATCATGAAAGCATGTGTTACCTCAAAATAAAAAGAGAGCCTCACTCGTACCTGGTTTGTCGTAAAGTGAGAGGAAGTTGTGCAGACCTGCAAGTGTCCTGATGTAGATGGAGCTTCGTGAAGTCTTGAAATACTTCAAAGCAATCCACACAGAAATACAAAGGGCACGAAACACCTGTGACATACTGAAATACGTGTCTTGTTAGAGAATTCCAAGATAAAAATATCTGTGCACAAGAAGCGCACTCACGCTGAAATAGTGGCTGCTGTTTCACAGTAATTTCACTGCTATGATCAGCTCTGTGTGAATAGAATGTTGACAGAGCAGAGAAAACCTTACCGCAGTAATTGCAAATGTACTTTGGAATATTATGAGTCGCTGTGAGAGAAAACGTGCCTTACTAGAAAATCCCGTGTTTTGCAAATACGCCGACAATTGGCACATGTGAACAGTAGCTCCCTGGTAGCCGATGTGTCACTGCTACTCTCCTCATAAGGTGAGACGACATTGCTTACATTAGACTGAACTAGATGCGTATTCACTGCCATCTGCACAGATACAGATTTCTCCCCTATGCAGTAAATTCTTGGCCGCTACACAACTAGCAAATTTTCTGCAAAGAGAAAAAAATATTTGATTTATTCCACAATATCTACAAAAATTCGTAAATATAAGTACATAAAATCAGTAAAAACTTTTAAGCTCATTTTACAATTTATATACATAATTACTACATAGCAACACATGCACTACAAATATCAATTATAGTGTAAGAACGAAGACTTTCCCGGTGTATGTGCTTATATGATAAACTGTACACATTATGCTAAGAAAAATGTGTTATATAAAGCACTTTACTATGGAATTATATCAGTATACAATTTGAAAACACTAATAGAATTGATTTAAAAAAAAATGCTATGAATTCTTCAAATAAGTTTTAAAAAATCACTAATTAATGATACAGTGATCTCTAGTAGCACTAATAGTAATTTATCTCTAGATAGTAACAATAGTTATATGTGCAGCAAACATTTTATTGAGTTAAATTACAAACAGATGATATATTCTATTTATCCCCATATAAATATTTGAAATACACTTCCACACCAATGATAAAAATATAGTCAATTATATAATCAATATTATATTTTACATTTTTAATGCCTATATAATTTTTTGAGGAGGAATTGTTACTAATATTTAGTTTTACTACATACGAAGTCCATCTGATGTAAGAAGCACAATGATCAATCATAAACTTGAAGTAAGGTTTAATGCTATACAGTAAAAAATATTAGCACTAGTTTCCAGTTTCATTTCCCAGTAAACAGTAATTTCATAATTGGAATATATGGGAGAACTAGTGATCTCTTGTTGATATCATATGCTTTTTCTAGATGAAAATAATTTACTTACAACAAATCAACATGAATTTCGGAAGAAAATATCATGTGAAACACAGCTGGCCCTATCTAGACATGACGAAATCAAAGTTATTGATGCAGGTTCACAAGTAGATCTATTTTTTTTTTTTAGATTTTCAGATAGCCTTTGACTCTGTGCCACACAACCGCCTTTTAGCGAAACTTCGAGCGTATGGTATATTGGATCAGCTTTGTGAATGGATAAAGGATGTTCTAACTGGTCGGTCGCAGTATGTCATCGTTGAAGGAGAAAGTTCTTCTAATCTAGATGTTACATCGGGTGTACCTCAAGGAAGTATAACAGGACCACTTGTATTCTTAATTTTTATAAACATCTCGGAGACAAAGTGAAAAGCATTTTTAGATTGTTTGCTGATGATGCGGTTATTTATATGGCTGATTGCTTAGAAATTCAGCGTGATCTGTATGTTATTTTGGCATAGTGCGCTGAGTGGCAACTTACGATGGCTGTCTGAGAAGTTCTCGGCCTCGACGATAGACGGCAGCACTACCCATGGGATTTTTTCTGTGCAAGTTGGTGCAAGTGCCAGACGCACCTGCAAGAAATTGCAAGTCTTTCTACAGTGTAGTTTGGTCTGTACAGTTGTTTGATGCAGGCACGGTGCGGACTTGTACCAGAGATGGAAAAAATCGAGTATCGTGCAGTTATAAAATTCTTTTAAAAGAAGATTTAATGCCATCCGAGATCCACAGAAGATTTTTAAAAGTGTATGGAGACTCTTCTCCTTCATATTCGACAGTTAAGCAATGGGCTGCTGAGTTCAAACGTGGCCGTAGCAGTTTCAAAGATGATGAACGCGAAGCACATCTGAAAACTGCAACGACACCAGAAATCATCCAGAAAGTGCATGATACGGTTTTGGAAGATCGACGAATAAAATTGCGTGAGATTGCTGAGACTGTAGGGAATTCAAAAGAACATGTGGATACATTTTGCATGAAGTATTGCATATGAAGAAGCTTTTTGCAAGATGGGTGCTGCATTTGCTCACTGTTGATCAAAAGCGCATCCGCATGTAAATTTCTGAACAGTGTTTAGAGCATTTCAACAAAAATAAAACTGATTTTGAGCATCGATTTATAACTATGGATGAGACATGGGTTCACCTACATGGCAGAATCAAAACTGTAGTCAGAGCAGTGGACAGAAGCTGGTTGTTCAATCCAAGATTTTTCTGAATAGGTTCATGCGGCTTCCTTCCCGTGTAAACAATTCCGTCTAAAGGATATGCAGATGTAGCATCACATAACCAAAATATTTTTATGCCATACTTGGCTGGTTTAGAGGGCATATACTGGGTGAAGCTGCATCTTCCACGGAATGGGCCTAGCTGTTCGTCAACTGTGAGCGAATCATTGGGAATCATTCTATTTCTACACTTGTCAAGTAATAGTTCCCATACATAACGAACAGCTGCAAGTTTTGTCATCTGCAGATCGAGCTTCACGGGTACGCCTGTCATCAAATCTAATCATTCTCCTTCTATCCTCAAATCTATTTACTGACATGGTGGCCTTATATGTAGGATTTGCCTTTTCATCCAAGAATAATTCTCTAATAGGGACATCCCAACTCTTCTCAACACCAGAAAGCATTAAAAGACCAAGAAAAAACCCTCCATTTCAGCAAGCGAAACGTTTTTCCACGTTTTACCACGCAAAGCAGCCACTCTTCTGCCTTCAATATTTGTGCAGTTGATGATTTCCTCTAGTATTTCCTTGGAGATGAAATAGTCCCAGGCACCCTTAGGTTTACAGGTTTTCAAACCACGGGCTGGACCAGGTGCCCTTCTTTACGATATTATGGACAGGTGTACGAAAAGTTGCAGGAGGTTCTAATTTCCAAATCGTTCCATTCCGACTAATGTATGTGTGGTCTTCTATACCTTTTTGTGGTGGTTCTTCATTTTCAGACTCTGATGAAGTAATATTATCGGAAGGACTTTCATCTGCTTCAAATTCACATCTGCAGGTTCATTGGCTGATTCTTCACTACTTGCATCTTCAAAAATATTTCCATCCTCGCAAGAATCATCTTCATCAAACCACTGAGCCACAACACTTTCAAAATTAGCTGCATTTGCACGTACTGACTCTCTTGCTTTGCTTGTCGAAGCCATAGAAAAAGACGTGTCTCTCGAACAGCAGCTTGTGCAGCACTAAACGAGTCATACTCGTAACAATATGGGCCTTGCAGCAACAAAAAAACTACAGTTACAATGAGGCTGACAAGAGCAGCGCAGGATAACAATACTATGCAATAATAAAGCATTTGATAGCAAAAAGATCAATGATACACCGACATCGCCAATATGTGAAAGCAGTGTGTATTATTTTTTAGTTACTACTCCAGCTACTGCTGCTGTTGGCACTCCAGTTGCTGGAAATACTACTACAGTTATTGTTGAATTAATAACTGCTCCCAAACAAATGTTGAAGACAATATAGGCTAAAGAACATTTATAAATATGTGAGGGCTTCTGAAGCCCTGCTTATGCATTCACGGTGTATGGGTAAACGTATAGAATTATACAGAAAACTTAAAAAGGTATCTCGTTCAGACTTGGTAGGAGGAATGTCACAGTGTTAGTGAAAGAGTACTACAAAGCAGTTTGAAATCAAACAAAAAATTACAGATTTTAAAAAAAAATGAAGACATACAAGGGCCTCGGAGGCCCTGTATATGCATCCTAGGGTTAAACCACAAAAACATTTATTGATGATAGTGATACGGTGTACACCTTGTCGAAAAATTAAACAGCTTTCATATCGAATAAGTGAACCTACATAATGTAAAAATGTAAACAAAACTGCGATAAATAAGATTTAAGATATATTTTAATGCCAAGCAGTTGCGGCATAAAATGAAAAGTGAAGAAAGTACATAATTTTATGTAATGCATGTGAAATCAATTCTAACACCACCCTTCTTTGTAACTCAATTCCTAACTAAAATGAAATTTTCAAAACATATATACGTGTTGTACTTTTAGAATATTCAACAGTAGTTAATGTTCTCTTTTTTTTTTTTACAATATAGGTACAATGAAATTGATAACTGGTTTGGATTAACCAGAAAAACAGTTCTTTTTTATTTTTATAATGGCTTTTGGCAACTAAGCCATTTAGGCAGCTCAATGTGTTAATGATATATCATCCAGTGAATTATTTTCTCCATTACGTTATGATTCCTAAGTATAGACACCACAGGACGGACAGGACATCCACACAGACACACAACACTTAAACATCCATGCCCGCGGCCGGATTCGAACCGGCGACCTTCGGCACGTGGAAACGGGTCTCTTTTCTTCGCGAACTTAGGAGCTGTTTAAACGAGGCGCTACTTTCAATGTCACTTATTGTAGCGTGTCCCAAAATTCTTTAATTATTTTCTGTTCTTCTTCAACTGCCTTTATTCATATCATACTAGCCGAGCATGGTGGATGAGAGAAAACACATCGGAGGGCGCGGGTTCGATCCCAAGTTGGACCATTCAGATTCCCAGTTCTCGTAATTCCCTGAAATCTTTCCAAGTGAATGCCGCGACGGACTATTAAAAAGAGGACATGGTCGAATTCCTTTCATTAAGTCCTTACCTGCCTCTAATGACTTCGACGTCGACAAGTCTGACATTGCTCTGCTTATTGACCAGAATATTATATTTTCTTATTGCGGCAAATTAACCAATGGTATATCGCGGGCTGCGTATGCGGCTTAATTCTAGGCAAATATCTGTTGATACATACGAGTATTGCATTCGGTCCTTTGCTTGATCACCTCCAATACGAATCACTTACAGAAAACTGCTGTAGTGTTTGAAAGTCACGTGTCTTCATTGCAATAGATCACAACAGCGGGTTTTTTTTTTCACCTCGTCGACATCGAGG
Organism: Vandiemenella viatica; assembly: GCA_031002005.1. Taxonomy (NCBI): domain Eukaryota; kingdom Metazoa; phylum Arthropoda; class Insecta; order Orthoptera; family Morabidae; genus Vandiemenella; species Vandiemenella viatica. The sequence continues at coordinate 847 of JARYHS010013955.1, read as the reverse complement.
TCATTAGAAGCGGGGAAGAATTGGGGACTACGAACGAGGAGCCATTCAGCCATGGCCTTTTGAAGGAAGCATCCGGGCATTCGCCTGGAGTAATCTGCGTAAACCACAGTAACGTTAAATCTGGATGTCTGGACGGGGATTCGAACCTGCGTTCTCCCGAATGCGAGGCCAGAGCGTTAACCGTTCGCCGACCACGCTCGGTTTCAAATAATTCTACACAGGAATTTATCTGAGATATCACTGCCGGCTGACAGAGTCACAGATGATTCTGCCGCCAGTTAAGATGCGAGCATTATGAACTTACGATATTTTGTTTGTAATCAAAAGTAAAGAAACAATGGCCTAGTCAGCAGGAAGTTTAAGCCTCTACACTGTGACAGCGATATTTTCATAATGATTTGTATTAATTCAAAGGCAGACAAAACAGAACGGATCTTCCGTCTCAAATCGTAACTACATTTACGAGGCATGTTTTTTAAGTAAGTACCATTTTGAAAATAAAAAAAAGTGCAAATATATCTCAATAATTTTATTTTTACATGAAAGCCTGTGCCTTACTCTACTTTTCTACATAATTCCCTTCAATATTGAGGCACTTGTCATAACGTAGTACAAGTTTTTGAAAACCCTCCTCATAGAAGTCTGCCGGCTGACTTGTTAACCACTGCATCACAACTGTTTTTACTTCGTTATCGTCTTCAAGACGCTGACCGCCAAGGTGTTTCTTCAAGTGCAGGAACAGATGGTAGTCACTGGGCGCCAGATCAGGGCTGTACGGAGGATGATCTAGAGTTGCCCATCGAAAAGATGTGATGAGATCTTTGGTCTGATTAGCCACATGGGGACG
>JARYHS010013954.1:0-12506 GCA_031002005.1 Vandiemenella viatica | reverse complement strand
AGGTCATTCCAATGCATGTATATATCATTTATTTTTATTTTTATCTACACCTTAATGTTGTCTTCTCCTGTTTCTGAGACGAAGAATTCTTCAAGTGCATCATAACTACACATCATCCACCCAAAATTCTTCACCACGCAGGGGCGACTACAATTCAAAGAAATTGGGAGTTATATCATACCTGCGGTCAAAAGTTGTTCCATTTCAGCATATAGGTCATTCCAATGCAAGTATATATCATTTATTATTATTTTTATCTAAACCTTAATGTTGTCTTCTCCTGTTTCTGAGACGAAGTATTCTTCAAGTGCATCCCAACCACACATCATAAACCCAAAATTCTTCACCACGCTGGGGCGACTAATATTCAAGACATTGTGTGTTATATCATACCTGCGGTCAACAGTAGTACCATTTCTGCATATAGGTGAGTCCAATGCATGTATATATCATTTATTATTATTTTTATCTAAACCTAAATTTTGTCTTCTCCTGTTTCTGAGACGACGAATTCTTCTAGTGCAAGACAACTACACATCATTCACCCAAAATTCTTCACCACGCCGGGGCTGCTACTATTTAAGAAATTGTGTGTTATATCATACCTGCGGTAAATAGTTGTACCATTTCTGCATATAGGTGAGCCCAATGCGTGTATATATTATTTATTATTATTTATATCTAAACCAAAATGTTGTCTTGTCCTGTTTCTGAGACGAAGATTTCTTCAAGTGCTTCCCAACTACACATCATCCACCCAAAATTCTTCACCACGCCGGGGCGACTACTATTCAAGAAATTGTGTGCTATATCATACCTGCGGTCAACAGTTGTACCATTTCTGCATATAGGTGAGTCCAATGCAGGTATATATCATTTATTATTATTTTTATCTAAACCTTAATGTTGTCTTCTCCTGTTTCTGAGACGAAGAATTCTTCAATTGCATCATAACTACACATAATCCATCCAAAATCCTTCACCATGCGTTGGCGTCCACCATTCAAGAAATTGTGTGTTATATCATACCTGCGGTCAACAGTTGTACCATTTCTGCATATAGGCGAGTCCAATGCACGTATATATCATTTATTATTATTTTAACTAAACCTAAATGTTGTATTCTCCTGTTTCTGAGACGAAGAATTCTTCTAGTGCAAGCCAATTACACATCATCCACCCAAAATTCTTCAGCACACCGGGGCGGCTACTATTCAAGAAATTGTGTGTTTCATCATACCTGCGGTCAACAGTTGTATCATTTCTGCATATAGGTCATTCCAATGCATGTATATATCATTTATTATTATTTTTATCCAAACCTAAATGTTGTCTTCTCCTGTTTCTGAGACGAAGAATTCTTCAAGTGCAAGCCAACTACACATCATCCACCCAAAATTCTTCACCACGCCGAGGCCACTACTATTCTAGATATTCTGTGTTATATCTACAGTTTGTAGCATTTCTGCTATAAGGTGATTCCAATGCATGAATATATCTTTTATTATTAGTTTTATCCTAACTTAAACGTTGTTGTCTCCTGTTTTGGATACGAAAATGTCTTCAAGTGCATCAAACACTACACATACCCCAAAAATTCTTCACCACACTGGGACGACTAGAATACAAGAAATTCTGTACTGCGGTCAACAGTTTATAACCTTTCTGCTTTATGTGAGTAAAATGCATGAATATATCTTTTATTATTATTTTTTATCCTAACCCAAATGTTGTCTTCTAATTCTGAGACGAAGAATTCTTCAAGTGCAACCCAATAACTCTTCATCCATCAAAATATTCTTCACCACGCCAGGACGACTACAATTCTAGATAATCTGTGTTATATAATACCTGCAGTAAACAGTTAGTACAATTTCTGCTCAAAGGTGAGTCCAATTCATGAATATATATTTTATTATTATTTTGAACCTAACCTAATATTGTTGTCCCGATTTCAGAGACAAAGAATTCTTAAAGTGCATCCCAACTCCCCATCATCCAACAAAAATTTCTTCACAACGACGGGGCGACTACTATTCTGGATATTCTGTGTTATATCATACCTTCGGTCAACAGTTTGTACCATTTCTACCTAAAGGTGATTCCAACGCATGAATATATTGTTTATTTTTAATTTTATAATAACTCATATGTTATTGACTCTGGTTTCAGAGACAAAGAATTCTTCAAGTACAGCCACAACTCTATATCATCCACCCAAAATTCTTCACCACGCCGGGTCGACTACTATTTTCATATTCAGCGTTATATCATACCTACGGTCAAGAGCTTGCACCATTTCTTCCTAAAGGTGATACCAACGCATGAATATATCTTTTATTATTATTATTATGATAACTCAAATGTTTTTGACTCTAGTTTCAAAGACAAAGAATTTTAAAGTGCATGCCAACTCCACATCATCCACAAAAAATTTTTCACCACGCAGGGGCTACTACTATTCTAGATATTCTGTGTTATATCATACCTTCGGTCAACAGTTTGTACCATTTCTTCTTTAAGGTGAGTCCAATTGATGAGTATATATTTTATTATTATTTTATTCCTAACATAAATGTTGTTGTCTCCTGTTTCAGAGACGAAGAATTATTCAAGTGCAACACAACTACACATCATCCACCCAAAAATCTTCACCACACCGGGGCGACTACCATTACAAAGAATTCTGTGTTAAATCATACCTTCGGTTAACAGTTTGTACCATTTCTGCTTTAAGGTGAGTCCAATGCATGAACATATATTTAATAGATATGTTATTTCAATGGTTTGGAAGTAGAAGATTCTTCAAGTGCATCCCAACTCCACATCATCCACCAAAAATTCCTCACAACGCTGGGGCGACCACTATTCTAGATATTCTGTGTTATATCATACCTTCGGTCAACAGTTTGTACCATTTCTGCTTTAAGGTGGGTCCAATGCATGAATATGTCTTTTCTATTATTTTATTCCCTAACATAAATGTTGTTGTCTCCTGTTTCCGAGACGAAGAATTCTTCAAGTGCACCCTACTAAACGTCAGCCACCCAAAATTCTTTGCCATACCGGGGTGACTACCTTACTCGATATTCTGCGTTATATCGTCCCTGCGGCCAAAAGTTTGTAAATTTTCTGCTTTACGTGAGTCCAATGCAGGAAAATATCATTTATTCTAATTTTTATCCCACCCTAAATGTTGTTGTGTTTTGTTTCTGAGACGAAGAATTTTTCAAGTGCAACGGAAAACCACATCATCCACACAAATTTCATCACCACGCCGGGGCGACTTCTATTCTAGAAATTCTTTGTTACATCGTACTTGCGTTCAAAATTTTGTACCATATCTGCTTTAGGGGGAGTTCAATTCATGAATGTATTTTTTACTACTATTTTATTCCTAACAGATATGTTAATGAAAATGGTTTGATCACGTGGAATTTTTCAATTGCATCCCAACACCACATCATCCAAATTCTTCACCACGCCGGGGCAATCTTCTATTCTAGAAATTCTGTGTTATATCATAACATCAGTCAACAGATTGTACCATTTCTGCATTATGGTGAGTCAAATGCATGTATATATCATTTATTATTATTTTTATCCCAACCTAAATGTTGTTGTCTCCGGTTTCGGAGACGAAGAATTCTTCTAATGCATCCCTACCCGTTTGCATCTACCCAAATTTCGTCAGCACGCAGGGACGAACCCCACTCTAGATTTTCTGTGTTATATCATACCTTTGGTCAACATTTCGTACCATTTCTGCTTTAAGGTGAGTCCCATGAATGAATACATATTTTACTATTATTTAATTCCTAACATAAATGTTGTTGTCTCCTATTTTTTGAGACGAAAAATTGTTGAAGTGCAACCCAACTACACAACATCCCCCTCAAATTCTTCACCACGCCAGGGCGACAACTATTCTAGATATTCTGTGTTATATCATCCCTGCGGTCAACAGATTGTACCATTTCTGCCTAACGGTGAATCCAATGCATGTATACATCTATTATAATTATTTTATCCTAACCTTAATGTTGTCTTCTCCTGTTTCTGAGACGAAGAATCCTTCAAGTGCAACCCAACTACACATCATCCACCCAAAATTCTTCACCACACCGTGGCGACTAGTATACAAGATATTCTATGTTAAATCATGCCTTCGGTAAACAGTTTATACCATTTCTGCTTTAAGGTGAATCCAATGCATGAATATATATTTTACTATTATTTTATTCCAACCTAAATGTTGTTGTCTCCTGTTTTTGATACGAAGAATTCTTCAAGCGCAACCCAACTACACATCATCCGCTTAAAATTCTTCACCACGCCGGGGGCGATTACTATTCTAGATATTCTGAGTTATTTCATACCTTTGGTCAACAGTTTGTACCATTTCTGCTTGAAGGTGAGTCCAATGCATGAATATATATTTTACTATTATTTTATTAATAACAGAAATGATGTTGTCTCCTGTTTTTGAGACGAAAAATTCTTCAAGTGCAACCCAACTACACAACATCCACCTAAAATTCTTCACCACGCCGGGGCGACTAGTATACAAGATATTCTATGTTAAATCATGCCTTCGGTAAACAGTTTATACCATTTCTGCTTTAAGATGAATCCAATGCATTAATATATATTTTACTATTATTTTATTCCTAACCTATATGTTGTTGTCTCCTGTTTTTTGATACGAAGATTTCTTCAAGCGCAACCCAACTACACATCATCCGCTTAAAATTCTTTACCACGCCGGGACGATTACTATTCTAGATGTTTTGATTATTTCATTCCTTCGGTCAACAATTTGTACCATTTCTGCTTTAAGGTGAGTCCAATGTATCAATATATTCTTACTATTATTTTATTCCTAACCTAAATGTTGTTGTCTCCTGTTTTTGAGACGAAGAATTCTTCAAGCGCAACCCAACTACACATCATCCGCTTAAAATTCTTCACCACGCCGGGGCGATTACTATTCTAGATATTCTAGTTATTTCATACCTTTGGTCAACAGTTTGTACCATTTCTGCTTTAAGGTGAGTCCAATGCATGAATATATATTTTACTATTATTTTATTAATAACAGAAATGATGTTGTCTCCTGTTTTTTGAGACGAAAAATTCTTCAAGTGCAACCCAACTACACAACATCCACCTAAAATTCTTCACCACGCCGGGGCGACTACTATTCTAGATATTCTGTGGTATATCATACCTATGGTCAACAATTTGTACCATTTCTGCTCTAAGGTGAGTATAATGCATGAATATATATTTTACTATTACTTTATTCCTAAGAGATATGTTGTTTTCAATGGTTTGGGAGAAGAAGAAATTTTCAAGTGCATCCGTAAACGACATCATCCACCCAAATTTCGTCATCACGGGGGGGCGACTACCATTCTAGATTTTCTGTGTTATATCATACCTGCGGTCAACAGTTTGTACCATTTCGGCTTTAAGGTGAGTCCAATGCATGAATATTTTTTTATTATTATTTTTATCTTAACCTAAATGTTGTTGTCTCCTGTTTCTGAGACGAAGAATTCATCAAGTGGATCCCAACTCCACATCATCCACACAATTTTCATCACCACGCCGGGGCGACTACTATTCTAGATATTCTTTGTTATATCATACCTTTTGTCAACAGTTTGTACCATTTCTGCTTTAAGGTGATTCCAATGCATGAATATATCTTTATTATTATTTTTATCCTAACCAAAATGTTGTTGTCTCCTGATTCGGATACGAAAACTTCTTCAAGTACATCCCAACACTACATCATCCACCCAAAATTCTTCACCACACCGGGACTACTAGTATACAAGATATTCTTTACTGCGGTCAACAGGTTGTAACCTTTCTGCTTTACCTGATTCCAATGCGAAAAAATATCTTTTGTTATTATCTTAATCCTAACCTAAATGTTGTTGTCTCCTGTTTCTGAGACGACGAATTCTTCAAGTGCAACCCCACTACACATTATCCACCCAAAATTCTTCACCACGCCGGGGCGACTACTATTCTAGATATTCTGTGATATATCATACCTTCTGTCAACAGTTTGTACCATTTATGCTTTAAGGTGACTCCAATGCATGAATATATCTTTTATTATTATTTTTATCCTAACCTAAATGTTATTGTCTCTTGTTTCTGAGACGAAGAATTCTTCCAGTTCAGCGCAACTACACATCATCCACCCGAAATTCATCACCACGCCGGGGCGTCTACTATTCTAGTAATTCTGTGTTATACAGGGTGTCCACAAATGAATATCGGGGTTTTAATGCTTTATAAGATTGATTACATTATCCTTACAGTTATAAATGATATGTCAAATAAAAGAGCAACTCAAACAGTTTTATATACAAGCTTACAAGTGTTCTATGTGGGCACCATTTGTCACACGGCACACATCAAGTCTGTAGCCGAGTTCTTCCCAAACGTTGAGCAGTGTGTCTTCAGTAACTGTTGCAACAGCTGCTTCAATCCTCTGTCGTAATTCAAGGAGGTCGGGTGGTAACGGAGGCACATACACACGATCCTTGATGAAACCCCAAAGGTAGAAATCGCATGGCATTAGGTCAGGTGAACGTGGAGGCCACGCATAGCAAGCTCTGTCATTGGGCCCCATGTGGCCAATCCAGCGGTCGGGTACAGTTACGTTCAACCAACCGCGTACTTCGTTATGCCAGTTAGGTGGCGCACCATCTTGCTGGAAAATGAAGTTCTCTGGTTCATATTTTTCCAACTGAGGGAAGAGCCATTGCTCTAGTGTATCAAGGTAAGAAATACCAGTTACAGTCGGTTCATCAAAAAAGAAAGGTCCGTAAACTTTCCGCCGGGATACGGCACAAAAAACATTGATTTTAGGGGAGTCTCGTTGCACTTGTACGATCTCTTGAGGATTTTCTGAGCCCCAGATCCGCACATTATGAGTGTTAACATGTCCACTGAGGTGAAAGGTCGATTCATCACTGAAGACAACATGATGTAGAAAATCTTCATCGTCATGTAACAAGATTTCGTTAGCGAATTTGGCACGTAAACCATGGTCTGCAGGCTTTAGAGCCTGTAACAACTGTAAACGGTAAGGACGTAGTTGTAAGCGTTTCCTTAAAACTTTCCAAACAGTCGACTTAGAAATTTCTAATTCGCGACTAGCCTTCCGAACAGATTTCTTTGGGCTACGAGTGAACGACTCTCTCACTCACTCAACAGTCTTTTCGCTAACTCTTGGTCGTCCCCGCGCTCTTCCCTTTACAAAGGCAGCCTGTATCTTCAAATTGATGATGCCATCTACGGATGTTATTGTCACTTGGAGGATCACGCCCGAACTTAATGCGAAACGCACGCTGCACAGTAACTACAGTTCAGTCTTTGCAAACTGTAAAACACAAAACGCTTTCTCTTCACTAGTCGCCATCTTTGCTACTACCGCATTCTAGCGGATCGCAGCGGAAACATTTCACGCACATGCGCACTAGTGCCAACGAACAAAACTGTTTGAGCTGCTCTTTCATTTGACATATCATTTATAACTGTAAGGATAATGTAATAAATCTTATAAAGCATTAAAACCCCGATATTCATTTGTGGATACCCTGTATTATAATTACGGGCAATAGTTTGTACTCTTTCTGCTTTAAGGTGATTCCAATGCTTGAATATATCTTTTATTATTATTTTTATCCTAACGCAAATGTTGTTGTCTCCTGTTTCTGAGACGTAGTATTCGTCAAGTGCTACCCAACTACACATCATCCACCCAAATTTCATCAACACTCCTGGGCGACTACTATTCATGATATTCAGTGTAATATCGTACCCGCCATTAACACTTTGTACCATTTCTGATTTTAGGTGCGTCCAATGCCTAAGGTGTTAACTTTTTCTTTTTTCCTAACAAATATGTTCGTGTTTCCGGTTTAGGAGACGATGAATATTTCAAGAGCATCCTAACTCAACATCATCCACCCACACGACGCTTGGGCGACCACTACTCAAGGAATCCTGCTTTATACCGTACCTGCGCTCAACAGTTAGTACATTTCTGGTTTAAGGTGAGGCCAATTCTATAGTATATCTTTTATTATCATTTATTTTGTAACATATATGTTGTTGTCTCCGGTTTGGGAGACAACAACATATTCCACACTTTTTGAATTGTTGTATCTTGATGTAATGTTTCTCATTAATTTTCCCTGTTTCTCCTTTTCTTTTGCTTAAGCATCTTCTTTGCCTTAGCTACCGTCTGTTTTACATTGATATAATTCTTCAGGGTTGGCCATTCTTTGTATTTTTAAAAACCTTCCTTTTACCAAAAAGATTGCTTTCTGGCACTTCACGTGCCACCATGGGTTAGGTGACTTGTGTCGTACATACGTTGCTTTCTTGTGTGGAATTGATTTCATTGCTGCGTTTTCTATTGCTGCTATCAGCTTACGATAATCTTCTTTATCTTCGCCACATTCCTCATACGAGGCAAAATTTTCCCTTACATACTTGTCGTAAGCGCCCCAGTCTGCTTTTTCTGTATTCCATTTGTAGGTTGATTGAATCACAACTGGTGTTATTTTTGCTGTCGGCAAGGATATTAGTATTGGTAGATGGTCCGATCCCAATGACTCCTGTATTACTTTCCAGTTCGCCTCCAGTGCTAGACTTACCGACGCCACTGTCACATCTACCGCTGAGCTCGTTTGGCTAGGTGAGCCAATTCGAGTGGGTGCACCGTCATTCAAAGAATCAAGTTTTCTTCATCGATCATTTCCATGAAACATTGTTCAGCTGTGTCTGTCTGCGGGCATCTCCATAACTGGTGATGTGCGTTTATATCTCCTAAGACCAATTTCGGTGATGGAACTTGCCTCACTATGTTACTTAATGTGTGTTTCGATATCACCGTCTGTGGCACTCTGTATAGTGAGAGAACTGCAAATTTTGATTCTGCTGTGCCTATTACAACCGCACATGCATCTAATCCGGCATTAGGATTTCTTATTTTGATCTCTTCGTATTTTATATCCTTCCGAATTATGATTGCCGCTCAACCATAGCTAGCCGTCGTTTCTATCTGCTCTTACTGTATGGTATCCTGCTATTTCAAAGGTTGTCTCAGGTTTTAACCAAGTTCCGCAGATAGCACCTATTTGTATATCTGCTCTATGGAGTAGTTCTAGTAGGAACTACTTTATTGCTTCTAACGGAGCGGGCGTTCCACTGTAGTATTCTGTTAGCTGCTTGTTCCATTGTTGTACGGTTCTTCATTAACAGGTTGGGATATCATGCTCCTTTCTAATAATTGTCTAATGTCATTTGCTCCCAGTTGTTCTCCTATTTTTGTCCTCTCTACTATCTTAGTAATCAACTCCACTAGTTGCTCTATAATGTTTTTTCCTGTGTTCTCCGAGTCTTCTGTCCGTTGTGGTCGATAGGGGTTACTACCGATGAATGTTCCTGGTGTGCCCCTTGGGTCAAACATATGCTGGTACATCATAGAGTATGTTGGTATGTTCTGTGGCTGAGTGGTCCGGTGCGCACCCTGCCTTCGTTCTAACAGCGGCATTTGTCTACTATTGTATCTCTTCGTCTGCTGTCCTGCGGTTTGTTGCTTATGGAGCGACCGCTCATCTGGCACTGGTTTCTCCCAGTGTGGCTTTCACAGTCCCAACGTGTTGTTCGGTAACAGTGGCGGGAAGTCACCATGGCTAGTGATGTCTGGCAATATGTTCGGGTGCTGTAGTCCATTTGAAGTGTCTTCTGGGTAGCGCTGCTGCCACTGTACAGCCCGCGCATATGGTTTATTTTTTAGATAGTCTTCTGCTTCTCTAATAGACATGTTGTTCCTAGCTGCTAGTTCATGTGCTTGCTTACGTCTTATATACATCGGGCATGCCCTGTTTGTCGCGTTATGTGGACCGCTACAATTTGCGCAATGTACCACATCCGAATTGCATTCGGCCGTACGGTGTGTTTCACCACACATGTCACAGCGGGGCTTTCCGCGGCATTGTCTTCCTATGTGTCCATAATGTAAACAGTTATAACAAATTCGTACGGCTAGGGTGTAAGGTGATACCTCGCACCGCGTCCCATGAATATATACAAACTGAGGTAGTGCCTGTCCATCGAAAGTTAACACACATGTTTGAAGTTTCACTTCCGTTCTGATGTTGTTTTGGATACTGGATTTAGTTAATCTTCTTGCTGCTATCACTTTTACTGGTGTCACTATTTCCGCAAGTATTTCCTGCACTTCTAACTCTGTGTCCACTCCGCGTATAACGCCTTGTTTACAGACTAAGTGGGCCGGTATGTATGCCTCCAAGTTCCTTGCCGCCAACGAACTGCACGTCACAATACTGTTCGCCGCTCTTGGCGAGAGTGTTTCTACTTTTAATCTGTTCTTTCCTGTAGTAACTATGTTCATGACCTGTCCACGAATTTCCGGTATACTTTGGTGAAGTAATTTTCCAATCGACATAGGATGTAATCGTCCTACATTTCCGCTCTTCCCTTCTATTATTACTACATACGGGCCCGTGTCCGCCATTCTATACTTGATTTTGTCTTTATTATTATCATTGGAGATTATGCTCTGCTGATTGTTTTGGTTCATCTGTTCGGGCATCTCTGGTCTATCCGCCTCTCTGTTATCGTTTACTGGTTCTACAGCTATGCTGCTGACCTGTTTAGGGACATCTGGAGCAAACGCGACCCGTTTATCCACTACCAAATTCACACCTAAGTCACCTGGCCGTTTTCTATGGTTTACATTTATCTCTTCTTCCATTACTACATCTACTTCAGCTGCCATCAAATAGTTGTTTACAGTACTCACTGCTTCCGTAATAGTTTCGCCCACTGCTGCCAGTGTTGATGCTCCATCGGTGAGGTCCGGTGGTCCTGGTGGTGGGAGCGTTCCGCCCCCTCGCCGTAGTGGCCACCATACATCTGGCTGTCGCACTATTAAAACTTCACGTAATAATCACTGTTTTAATCACACACGATTCACCAATTTCACACTACCAGTCAAGTACGGTACGAGGAAGTTTACTTTCACACGCCTGCTCTCTGGAACGAGGAAGTTGTCTCTACGAACGCTCAAGCTAGACTGGTCCGGTTCTACTTTTCATTATATTACAAGCATTCAACCTCACTATTCACCGCAATTTATTCGCGAAATTTTCGCACGGGTCGTCTAGTAAATCAAAACACACAAACAGGTATTTGCATGTCGCGTCACACGCGGCAGAGAGAGATGTGCCTTCAACCTCTTGCACTAGAGCAGGAGAGTGGGCGATCTGGAAATTGGTACACGTCACTAGAGACACTAGACCACACTTTCAAGGCTAAAGTATACAACTCCGAAATCAGTAGACTCGGAACACAGCCTCGTCAACGAGGGCACTATTACAAACGCGACAGCCTCCGACCAAATAGTAAACACATCGTGCAAAGTAGTTGTCTTAACCTACATCAGACGTGTCATGAATGCATTATGAAGCTGCTTAGTAAGGTCGACGTCCAATCATTTTACAGCACCCGAAGAAATATCAGCAACTCCATGCTGAAACTGAGAAACACGGAACACCCACTAAAAGAATAAAATTCCTTAGTAGCTGTGGATTGGTCTTCATTGGAGAGACAATATACGAGAGGCTGCTAGAACATATCCGCCACTACAAATGAAACAAGACCGACAAGTCGGCCAATATACGGCAATGATTTACGGCGATCATGACACAGCTGAATTCACGTTGCCCTGCCTGGAAGACTGCTGTCAGTCTAACATCTAACTCCTTCATCCTTACAGATAGCTAGACAGCGGAATGGGAATCGTCAACACCACAGGTCATCGTGCAAATTACCCTGCTCTAAACAACCAGGATGCAACTTATCGCGGTCAGTTTGGTGCAAATTAAATCAGAAATTCAGCGAGGTGTAGCCTGCGATAAAAAATGGCATAACGCGGTTGTAAGCTAGGTACTGGGTTACTGGCGCGGGTAGCAGAGACTCGCTACGTGCTCAACCTGAGGCCTCGGTGCTCGGTTACAAAAGATAACACTGCTGCAGCGTGAGATCTGGCTCGCTGGTACAACTGGATGTGAATCGGAACTACAATGAGTTTGAATAAAGGCTTCAAATATATACCTTATACCTTAGAATACGCGAACCCGCGACACTATGTGCCTATGGAATGTAGTCTTCACGGGTTTTCCGCCGTATGTTGTTGAAATGCGACATTTCAACAACATACGGAGGAAAACCCGTGAAGACAACATTTCATCGATACGCCGTGAAAGCCTTCGATCTCATACTATGTGCCTATCTTAACTTATGCTGCTGAAACATGGACAATCAAAAAGCGGGACATCAGAAGAGTACAAGCAAGCGAAATGAAGTTTTTAAAATGTAGAATGGAGTTACTAAAATGGACAGAATAAGGAATGAAGTGATTAGATGCACCATTAAAGAGGAAC
>JARYHS010013951.1:0-19718 GCA_031002005.1 Vandiemenella viatica | reverse complement strand
GCCTTGGAGAAAGGAGAACCGGCCAAAGGAGGGTTTCAATTGATAGATGGGACATTGTATAAGAACAACTACGATCCACTAGGCCCCAAGTGGCTTCTGGTCGTTCCAGCTCATCTCCAGCCAGCTATTCTCAAGTATTTCCACGACGCTCCAATATCCGGTCATCTGGGATTTGTGAAGACCCTGGACCGAATCAGACGCAGGTATTACTGGAAGGGTCTCTACCGATCTGTCAAGCATTATGTGAGTCACTGTAAAGAGTGCCAGCGACGGAAACATGTGCCGCAATTACCTCCAGGTCATCTAGTACCAATTCCACCTGCAGCAGTTCCATTCCACCGAATTGGGATCGACCTTTTGGGAGGTTCCCGAAGTCGACAACCGGTAACCGATGGATAATAGTCTGCACCGACTACCTCACGCGCTACGCTGTCACCAAACCTGTGCCGACTGCAGAAGCTCCAGAGGTTGCAAAATTTCTAGTAGAAGACATTATTTTGAAGCATGGAGCACCACGTGTGATGATATCCGATCGTGGAAAGGTATTCCAGTCAAGACTAGTATCAGAGGTCATGTCAAGATGCGACGTTGTCCACAGGATGACAACTGCATACCACCCTCAGACAAACGGTCTCACAGAACGCTTCAACAAGACATTAGCCGATATGCTGTCGATGTATGTGGATGTTGAGCAGAAGGATTGGGATACAATACTGCCAGTGGTCACATTTGCTTATAATACAGCAAGGCAAGATACGACAGGCTTCACTCCGTTTTTTCTGCTCCATGGCCGTGAAGCTGAGACCACAATGGATACGCTGTTCCCATTCCAGCCGGACGACACTCAGGATGACTATATAAAACAGCTCATTACCAGGGTCGAAGAAGCAAGACAGCTGGCTCGCATACGAACACTGGCCACCCAGGAGAGGGACCGTCAGCGGTATGACGGCAAGCACCGACCTGTTGCGTACAACCCAGGAGATCTCGTATGGATTTTTACCCCTGTCCGGAAGGTTGGGCTATCAGAAAAGTTACTGAAGCGGTACTTTGGTCCGTATCGTGTCATACGCCGCCGGTCAGACGTCACATACGAAGTCGAGGATTATGAGCCGTCTTCGAAACGACGAAAGCGAAGGGACATTGTTCACGTCCTCCGCATGAAGCCTTACTACAATCCTGACGAGCAGCTAGGCACAACCAGCTTCTTGTTCAAGGACTCTGAGGACGGTTTGGATACTGAGGAAGTCGGACAGGAAGATAATAGTACAAACAGGAGGGGCCCTCCAGAACTGCCATACAGAGGACCCACGACAAGATCAAGATCCAGGACACTTCAGCGTGCCCCAAAAGAAATCTAACAGCGGGACGCTGTTTTCCTCAGGAGAGGGAGCAATGCCGCATGAACGCCAGTGTACCGTCTGCCAGCATGGCGCAGCGGGTAGCGTCACGAATTGCGGTACCGAAGGTCGCCGGTTCAATCCCGCCCACTGACAAAAATTATTTAATTCTGTTTATTATTTCCAGAAGATTCTACATGTTTCCTAAGGTCACTTGTAACTTCTACACATTTCATTGTTAACTACTCTTGTAATCTCTAGTACGTTCTATCTGTGTATAAATAGAAGAGCATTCTGCCCAAGAGGCAGTCAGTGCTGCGTGTATGTTTGAGTTCTCAATAAACCTGTTCTCAGTTTAAGTGCTGTGTTCATTGACAAGTAACCTTCGAATTCACACCTGCCCGGTTCCAACGCGACAATATCACAAAACGAACGTGTGCAACAGTTTTCCGACCAAAACGACAATTCATTGATGAGATACATTACGCAACAACATAAATTTCATCAAAAACATTCAACAAAAAAGAAAGGTAATAAACCAAAAATCTGCAACGTGATCCAGACCGATAGGTTCGAATAGCTGCCATAGTTACACATTGCGGAAATACGTAATAGCCTCAGTAATATTACTCAGTGAAATCAAAGAAGATTAAAATAAATCTGATAAACTTACATTATTAATTGTAGTGTAGGCTGCACAATTCGAGATGAGTGGGCAACTATTTCGGTTCAAACGAATTAATAATTTCAATAATAGGGTACAGTTTAAATTATTTTGAAAAAAAGCTAAATTATTCATGCATTCTGCCGTAGCGTCAAATGCCAGTTGTAATTCTGATCCATCTTAAGTAATACTTTAACCAAATTTTTCTCAGCATTGATGCTCGAAATACAAAGCTTTTATCTTACAATATCTATGAACAAAGAATTTAAGGAATACTTCAATATATCAAAAGAATATTACGTAAATATATGCATCTAATGATTGATATATCGATTTTAACGCAATACATACTTTTATTTCAGTGTTCTGTGAGTTAATTTATTCACTGTTGCTTGGAAATGATATTAAATAACGCGCACTCCCACAAATAATATCGTAAAGCGTGACGTCGTATCGCAACGCATAGCTTGACGCCACCGCGTGACATGACGTAGGTGCTACACGCTACATCTTGTCTATTATATTAATAGATTTGTTTTCTTATTTCTTATTATTTGTACATCATCATTCAATAGTGTACCAGAGAAACTTTTTTTTTAAATCGTGGCACACATCAGACTGAATTGAGCGCTTCGTCTCACTCCTCAAGGCAACTTCCGTCCAACTCCTAACGAGAGAGAGAGGATTCTTATTAACACAATTTCCCAAATAATTTGTTGAACACTGCTTGTTTAGTTTCAAGTGTTTCTTATGTTCTGAATGTAGTTTTCTTAAAAATATATATGAAATAAAAGAGAAAAACATTATTACAAATGTCATGTACCGTCAAAACGCTAAATAATTAAATAAATAACCACGAAAATACTGCGATATTATCTTCTG
Organism: Vandiemenella viatica; assembly: GCA_031002005.1. Classification (NCBI taxonomy): domain Eukaryota; kingdom Metazoa; phylum Arthropoda; class Insecta; order Orthoptera; family Morabidae; genus Vandiemenella; species Vandiemenella viatica. The sequence goes on along the minus strand of JARYHS010013951.1, from coordinate 16,832 downwards.
TTCTAATAGGTATTTGAGCGTTGTCAAGAAAATAACAGGTTACATTATGACGTGAATCTTCTCTCGAGTCTTCGGGAAATAATCTTTTGAGATTTCTCTTGTCACTGCAAAAGCCAGATGAGAGTTTCTTCTTTCACATACTCACTTTTGCATAGTTTTATCTAACTCAGCTTCTATTAAAGTAATAACAATTTCCAAGCTCGGCATTCCAGTCTGATTCAGAAATCAAAAATCGAGTTTTGCATCGACTTGTTTTGGTTACTCTTTTTTGTTGGTTTCTCGCACAACACAATAATGCCGCACGAAACTGCGCTCTAATGTGCGGGGGTAACTGCGCGACATAGTTTCATTGCCTGTGCTCCTCTGCCCTGCACTGCGCTGCCCCTACTGTGCCACGGAGCTCAATGTGCGCCCCGGGTAAGTGTTTACATATCTCTCTGTTTGTATAAGCATGCTTATAGCAGTTTCTTTGGATCTTCCTTGTAATATTATCTTGATATGAGCTGTTTCTAATTTTGGCATGAAATGGTTAATGATTTAAACATGGCATTTTAAAATGTTATGTTCAGAAAATTTAAATTAAAATCACCATTATAAGAAATTTTAGTAACTTAAATGCTTAGAAAACTTGCTTTAGAAACATGGGCGCCGGCAGGATTGCTTCTAGGGGGGTGCACCAGGGCTGCATTGGTGCCCCCCCCCCCCCTATCGGCCCAAAAATTTCCGGGCTGGGTGACCTTTTTTTTTTAGCTCTACTACTGCCCAGACGGCGACCCGGGATGTCAGGGGGGTGCAAGTTCACCCCCTTGAACCCCCCTCCCGGAGCCCATGTTTAGAAATAAAGCGAAGGTACCTTCATGGATTTTTCATTACTGGAAATAAAATGGATTTCAGGTTTGGGAATAATACCATAATAAATTAAATACTGAATCAGTTCCTGAAATATATGAAAATTCCTCCTTCCACCACCATCAATATGTAGAAAATCTTTACCAGGATTTACACAGAAGCGACCAAAATGTGTAAGAGAGCCTGCTTTAAATTATGATATTTAGTTTGCATGCTCCTGGGATGTTGCAGTATCGTTTTAATTGCTGAAGAAGTTTGGCTGAAACGCTGAAAATTAATACATGTGCGTAGACATTCAGAGAGTGTGGCTTTGTTCCAGTCATGGTAACTTTCGATTACAGTTAAGATAGGGTTACCAGACGTTCCCGTTTGCCGGGGACAGTCCCCGTATTTAGCTCTCTGTCCCCGGACAGATTTCGTCCCCGCAATGTCCCGGATTTTTACTGTTGTCCTCAGAATTTTTATTTTAATCAAGCGAGAGATCTTTAAAAGCCCTGATTTGCTATTGCATTCGTTTAAAGCAGGTATGGGCAACCTTTGCTTAGCTGAGGGCGTAATTTCTGGACTTAACCAGGTCGCGGGCCGGACTTAATCAGGTCGCGGGCCATAGGTAAGAAAGAAGTAGATAGTAGTAAATAAAAAGGCGATAGAAATTCACCCATTTTTTTATTTACTAGAATTACAATAGGATAATCAAACATACAAAAAGCAAATTAACAAAAACAGATCAAATGAAAATTAATGGGAGACTTGAATTTGAAGCGTTATTTGAAATTTCTGAATCTCTCGCGGGCCGGACTGAAGTTGATGGAGGGCCGGATCCGGCCCGGGGGCCGGGGGTTGCCCATATATGGTTTAAAGCAAGAGATATGAGGCGCCCTTCTTTCCTTGTACGTGCCTAGGAATAAAATAAAATTACAAGGATACTGCGTCTTGGACAGTGGCGGATCTACAAATTTTCCGAATAGGGGAATAAACTTGAGATTGCCGCCCCTTCCAACAAGAATTTGCTGCCTGGGGCGGTACAGAGCTATTCTTTGATTTTGCCGCCCCTGATGGTTGCCGCTTGGGGCAGTAGAGCTAAAAAAAAGGTCACCGCCACACACGAATTTGCCATTTACCACTCCTTCAAACATGATTTTGCCGCCCCCCTGAAATTGTCACCCGGGGCAAGCGCCCCGGATTGACCCCCCTATAAGCTTTGGCCAGAGTAATTGGCGGGTGGCATCAAATGCGCCGTTGCCAAGCCGTGCGTGTAACAGTTGTATTCACCTCTTTACTTGTAGTAATGGTTTGTAACGTGTTTTAAGTAATTTATGATCACTATTCTGTCATAAAATATTGATGCATGTCATGTCGTTAAGAAAGTTATGCATTGCAGATGCGTTTAATATAATTGGAGGTTTCAAAAGACCTGTTATTTATTATTCTATTATCTGTGCAGAAAAATAAAATTCTCGACAGACTAAGGAAACTTATGGAAATACTCTTCTTTTTTTGTGGCTAAAAGTCCACGTGTTACATTTTATTTTCAGTTTGTATATTTATAACTAAAATCAAAATTTTATTTTGTCATCCTCTGCACTGAAAAACTTGCACAATTAACGACAAAATTATCTGTTTATATATTACCACTCATCACTGTCGTAAAATTCGTGTACTGTCCTCCTGACAAAGGACTGTCAAAGTCGCTAAGCTTTGTTAGAGTGCTGTATTGTTTCATATTTTTCTTTCGAGAAACAAACGTAGGTTATTTTCCCTCACGACACACGCGCTGGACAGTTCTCAAACCGACAACACAAGCTGCAGCGCAAATAGCCTGTCCATTCCCTAATTTTTTCGCAATATGGTTGTTTTTTGCGGTAACAAATCACTACAGTTTTTTATTTCATCAATATCAAGTACATCCATATTTTTCAAGTCTTTTCCTACAAGCGTACATGTAGAAGACAAAATTTCTCGATCATTGTCCACAAGGAATTTGAAATATTTATAAACATTGTGAATGAGAGATTTACTCTGTTGTCTGCTTCAGCCGCGGTGGTTCTGCTGTCGATGACTTGCGTCTTGTTGGGAGTCGTTAGTTCGGGAACACCTGGAATAGGAGAATAAGTCTCTTCCTAAGTATCCATTTTTAGTAGCAAGATTCTCTTGCTAAATTTCCCTAATTATAAGTTACTGCACTTTTTTCGGTAAATTACTATAATTAATAAATAACCAAAAGGAATTATTTAAATCGCACGTAAAAATCGTAAATCGCTAAAAATCAAAATATCCTCTCTCGAGCAAGTTCACACTCACACTGACACTTTCTAATTCCGATTCTCAGGTTCACACTTTTTTTGTGAAAGGGAGGTGGAAGGTTTGGGGGTGGGTAGCGAGCTGTTGACGCTTGGACTAGGCAACACAGGCCACACAGCGTTGCAATTTTCAGGTGATAGAAAGAGAGCGCATCGCGAGATTGTCCCCAAGTACGGCAACAGCGCGTTCACACTGACCCGCCAATTTATCTGGCCACAGCTATAGATCCGGCACTGGTCTTGGACACAACCATGGAGGAAGGAATTATATGGAGGAGAATTGACGTTAAATCGGTGAAGCAAGCACTAAACTCTCCCGCATGGGGCAGCACCGGCAGCGACCATATGGCGCTTCCAAACAATTAAGGTGTTCACATTGTGGTAGATGCAGTGATTATTTCATTTAGTATTGTGTATAATTGTTTAAAAATGCCATCTTGTGTTGCGTACGGTTGCACAAAAGGCCAGACAGGAATGAACCTGGAATATCATTTCATAAGTAAGTTGAATTGTAATTATCGTTGTTGAATGAGCGGTAGACACCGCAAACTTTACAGCAAGTCTATAAATATTTAGTCATAGCTCTCAATGGGATGACTTTGTTCTCAAATTTTTCTTGGTGTAGTGTAGAAAATCAGCAAACCTTGCTATTTTGCACATAATAGACTAGCATTATTTTTTAACGAGTGTTTAAAATGAGATTTAAAGGGGCGTGTTTTACTTCGCGATTCAGTGAATTTACTATTACGATTTCTTTCGTCACGTTGCTGATTATACTGACAATGGATGATGAAATTAACTGTTATGTGAGAAGCTGTGAGTTTATTAATTTTTTAAATAGCTATTTCAGGCCATTGACTTAGGTTATTTTTAAAGCTTTATATAAGACTTGTTTCTGTTTGTAAATACGTCTATACCTATTTTTACCGATTTTGAAATCTTTCTCATCAAAGATTCTAATAGGAGAACTGAAATGGAATGTGGAAATATATCTATTTTAATGTAGACTAAAATTTGAGGACTAGAAATAAACAGTTCCTTATTCACATTAAAAATAACTACTGCTGTATTGTAAATGCATTGAACATTGTTTTTTTGGCACAGGTTTCCTAAGAATGAAGATCAGCGATCGAAATGGATCAAGGCTTGTAGGAGACAAAATTGGACTCCAACTAATCTTAGCGTTTTATGTTCAGTTCATTTTTCAGAAGATCAAGTGGATAGAACGTCATTTTTATCAACCAGATTGAGAGAAAATGCAGTACCAAATATTTTTCCTGCATACCCATCATATCTGAAAAATAGAGTAAGTTACTAATACATTATTTATGGCAATAATTTATGCGTTATACCTCTTCTGCAATATGTTTTCTTCAGTGTCATAAATTATAGTTTACCTATGACAGTAAAAGTAATTTTCTTGGCTGTAAATGAAGAGCACGATAGTATTATTTTTAAATTTTTGTAATATTTTGTACCTTTTACACTACTACAATTCTAAACGGATTGTATTTTGAAAGACCCTGTATAATATCGTACTTAAATTATCCACCGCAGATGAAATTTAGAATCCCTGTAACATTGTAACTGAAAATTTCTCACCAATCTGTACTAAATTATTCCTTTTTCTCACTTTCAGGTGAAAATGAAGAGAAAACCTCCAAAGGACCGTACTTCCAGTGCAAGAATACATGGAATGTCTACAGCAAAGGATGATCCAAACATTACAGGAGATATGCCTCTTTGTATCGACATGTCCATTGAGGAACCTAGTGATGTACTTCCTGAACCCAGCGTGTTCGCAACTAAACCTGGTTCTCTTTCCAAATCAGTAGAAGGGGAGCATTCAAAAACATCTGTTGATACTTCTATGTCACCAATAAATTGTTTACAAAATGATGAGGAACCCTTAAAAAGAAAGGTTGAAAGGTATGAAGAAGTGATTAGAAGCTATAGGAAGAAAATAAAAACACTCCGTCAACAGAATCGCAGGTATAAGAGACGAATAGAAAAACTGTCATCTATATTTCAGGAACTGAAAGATAAGCAGTTGTGCACAAAAGATTCTCTTGACATCTTATCAAAGGCATCTGGTGTGAATGAGGAGTTTCTGAAAAGACAGTTGAATAAAGTTGTAGGAAGTAGCCTACCAAAGACATATTCCTCCAAACTACGAACATTTGCACTAACGCTTCATTTTTACTCACCTAGGGCTTACAACTATGTAAGGGAAACATTTGATACATGCCTTCCTCACCCTCGTACTATTTCCAGCTGGTACAGACGAATAGATGCAGAACCTGGATTCACAGATGAAAGTTTCAAAGTGTTAGCAAAGAAAGTTCAAGCAAATCCAAATTTAAAATTCTCGTTAGTTTATGATGAAATGTGTATCAAGAAACATGTTGAATTTGATGGAAAAAGTTTTCATGGCTTTGTTGAAATTGGATCTGAAATAGACAATGACTCATTACCCCTGGCAAAGGAAGCTTTGGTATTTCTTGTAGTTTGTATCAATGAAAATTGGAAACTTCCAGTGGGATACTTCTTGCTGGATGGTATTACATCTTCAGAAAAAGCAAATTTAATCACTCAGTGTCTCAGGATGCTTCACTATGAGAAGGTAAATGTAGTGTCAGTGACTTTTGATGGACTCTCAGCTAATTTATGTGCCTTAACTGAATTGGGTTGCAGCTTCTCACCTGATAGTCTAATAACTAAGTTTCCGCATCCAGAAGATCCTGAGTTTTTTATTTCTGTCCTTTTGGACCCATGTCATATGCTGAAATGTGTTAGAAATACACTTGGTAACAGAGGTAGTATTGTGGATGGCAACAACAACTTCATCGAGTGGAAGTACATTAAATATCTTCATGAACTGCAAGAAAGTGAGGGCCTTTGCCTAGCTAATAAACTAAGGGATGCTCATGTAAAGTTCTATAAGCAGAAGATGAAGGTAAAGCTTGCAGCACAGACATTGAGCAAGTCAGTTGCAGATGCTCTGCATGTTTGTAAAGATATAGTGAAAGATCCCAGATTTCAAGAATGTGAACCTACAATTAAATTTATTAACGTGTTCAATGATTTATTCGATATTATGAACTCTCGGAACATGAAGCAGTTTGGATTTAAGAAACCAATATCCAAGTGTAATTATGAATCAGTGATAGCAAGACTAAATGAAATTGAAAATTATATATGTACTTTGAAAGTGTCTCCAAATGGTGAGAGAATAGTTGAAAGCAACAGACGTACTGGCTTCATTGGTTTTCTGGTTGATATTCAGAGTTTAAAATATTTATTTAATTCGTTGGTTATGAATCAGAAATCCTTAATGTATATACCTGTGTATAAACTTAATCAGGATCATGTAGAATTTTTTTTTCAATGCATCAGATCTTTGGGGGGATGTTCAAACAACCCAACTGCCAAACAGTTTAAAACTGCCTACAAAAAATTACTTTTAAAATGTGAAGTGAATTGTGTGAATAGCGGCAATTGTATTCCACTGGAACAGTTGTCGATCATGGCAACAGTTACACCAGAAAATATTATCAATTTCACATCGAGGAACTATCGCATGATTGAAGAGGAAGAGCAGTTACAGCTTACCTATAATTTCGACCATGACTATATGTTTGATCCGGGTTCATTGAGTCTTTTATCAGAGCATATTGTATATTATATAGGAGGGTTTGTTGTGCACAAACTGATGAAAAGTTTAAAATGTGAAGATTGTATTACTGTTTTGTGCTCACCATTTCCATTGTTTGGGAGATCTTTGATTACTTACAAAACAAGGGGTGGCCTTATTCACCCATCTGTTGATGTATATAATATTTGTAAGACATGTGAAAAGGTGTTTAGAAGAAATGTTCATGGTAATACTGGTATGTTTTTGAAGAAGAAATTAAATATTTTGCAAATTGAAACACAAGTTATTCGTACTTTAATGTGTCAAAAAATTTTTAGTCAGCTAAATGAACACACTCAGGATCAGGGTATGATGGATAATCACATAGCTCTCCTTACCAGAGCAATTGTAAACAATTATTTATCAATTAGATTTTGCTATTGGGGAAAGAATGTTGTTAAAAAGGGGGATTATATTAGAAATATTTATACCAAATTGATTTTGTTTAGAGGACAGTAAATTTCTCCTGCCCTTTGTAATTAATGAAAAGGTTAATAACCTGCCCAATATTCTCTGCCCAAGTGAGTACATCAAACGTTATGCCAAGGCATTTACGCTTCAAATCTTCAACAAACAAGATAAGTTTCCATCAGAAAATACAGGTAAAATCAAATGCCTAGAACATATAATTTTTATTCAATACATGATGCTACTACAGATGTATTCATTGTTTCCATAATAATAATAGATGGGATAATGAATTTCACTAAAAGTATACATGTTAATTTTTAAAAATAATCAGAAGAGTGAATTTTATGAGTGGGGTAAATAATTTCCACTGGAGTGCATGCTCCAAAGAAACTAAAAATTAGAAGCAGTAATATTCAATTTCTATAGGCTTAGTTATTTATAACTCATCAAATATGAGCACTGTCATCTTTTTTTGAATCATTTATATCTATTTATGTCGAAACAGGTTCATGCAGAAATAAAAATGGGCTTCATAAATAAAGAAGTTATTGGCCTTTGAACAAAATCAATTTGTGGAATGTGTTTCTAATTTAGTCTCTTTTTTTTTGTACAACATTCTCCCCCCCCCCCCCCATATCTAAATCTGAGAGATATTTTTTTTACAATTGTCCTAATAAGTAGGGCTGTGAAATTAGACAACACATCTTAATCAAGAGAATGTTCATTAAGGTGACTGAATAAATTTTCACAGATTATCAATTTGAACAACTTGTGTTTCAGTTTGCAAAATGTTTAACTCTTTTTAAAAAAATAAACCAAAATTTGAATGCACATTTCTGCTAAATACTTTTTAAAACGTTTCACAAATGTTACTTATATCAAGTGAACGATGAATAAGACCATCTCTACTTTTGTACGTTTTGAGAGATCCCCAAAATAATAGAAATGGAGATCACAATATACTAACACACTCTTCACTTTTTAATATTTTAGATGTTTGTGTACCACAAATCCTGAAATGTAGTGTACAATATGATCTATTAAAACAGTTAGTGCACCTGCATCAAACATACATTCGTGTCGGACTTGGGAGGAACTGTAATTCTTTTTCCTCTTCAATAATTCGATGATGTCTTGATGTAAAATTATAATATGTTCTGGAGCATGATTAACAATTTTTCCAGGAGTATACAATTACCAGTTGTTTGCATATTTCACTTCACATTTCAAGAGTAGGTTTTTTTTTTTTTTATAAGCTGCTTTAAATTGTATGGGCAGTGGGATTGTTTGAATTCCTCCCCCCCCCCTCCACCCCCCAAAGATCTGATACATTGTAAAAATATTTCAAAGTGATCCTGACTAAATTTATATGCTAATATATATTTTAAGATTTTTTGATCAATAACTAAGGAATTAAAGAAATACTTCAAACATGAATCAGAAAACCTAAGAATCCAGTGCTCCTACTGCTGTCAAGTATTATCTTGCCATATGGTGACACTTTCAAATTACATATATAACTTTCTGTTTCAATCAATCTTGTATCACTGTTTCCTAATTACACTTGGATATTATGGAGCGTGTGCTCCATTGAAATTAAATAAAATAATAATACCCTTAGTCTTTTTTTGTGGCTGTAGATGTTTTGGCAAATAAAATTCTATTAAAATAAGTTTTAACAGACTTTTTTTCCTTAATTTCTAATGTTTATTGATAGCATCAATTGAGATACATACATAAGAGAGCGTGCATAAACCACATAGCTCCAATTTGGCCTCCTGTGAACCACTATCCCTCCCCATGTAGACCAACTTGGCTTTTGCCTCCACCCCCCTTCCCCCCCCCCCCTCATCCTAGCAAGTAGGTTTTTTTCCCCCTTTTGATTCCAGAAGACATTTTGCACTGTTTTCTCTTGTCAGACTATTATAAATTACATAAGGAGATAATTAGCTGAGGGAAATAAATAGGTTTAATTCTAGATCATGATACTGCTACAACTACTTTAGGCCTACTACCAGTACAGGGATCTAGCTTTTTTTAAAATTATTCCTAGCAGTTGAGGTTAGGTTGAAATACAGCCTGGACCAGAAGAAAAATGTCATAAAAGTGGTACGGATAATTCTTTGATAGCTGCGTGTGGCAGAAAGGTGCTATAGCGGTATCGCCATCTAGAATTAAACCAATAAATATTCACATGCTGTTGTGAATTCCATTCCTCATTTTAACTGTGACAAATTTTATGAAAGGATAGCTACGTGGCCTGGCTTGGAATCCCCCCCCCCTCTCCCTACATAGCTCAACGTAGCCTTCCAGCACCCCCCCCCCCCCCGGACCAGGCCGTGTAGTTTGTGCACGGTCCCTACCTTTAACCACATGTTAATTCATTATTAATAATGTGAAGTAAAGGAAAATAATGAATCAAATTCTGTGTCATAAAGTTACTTGTACATTCCTGTAATAGCAACAATTGTGAAACGGCTCTTTTATTTTTAAAGGTAATAATAAAGCCTCTGCCCTTTTAAACAGAAGTTGAAGTAGAGTTCTTCTAGTGTGATAAGTTATTTTGTTGAAAAAAGTATAGGCTTGTTCAGACAGTGACTCATCATCGCATTTATGATTGGAGCACACTTGCCTGAAGTTACTTAAAAGAACACCGCATGATGCCAACCATACATTATAGTAAAGTATCACTCTTTACTTTTTGTTGATACACTTTATATTAACTATAAATTATGCGGAAACATTTTATTTCTGGTACCAGCCTACAAAATGTCTGGGTTGCTCATCCCTAGAGTGGGTCCTCTTACTTTTTTCTGGTCTAGGACACATTTCAGACTAACCACAAGTGGTAGTAATAAAACTGAAATATCCATTCTGCATGTCAACCATGTAATCATTGTGGCTTTGACAGAATTAATTTTTGGTCCAGCCTGCATCCAAACCTAAACCCCTCAATTTGGTTGTTGTATATCCCCCCAAACTAAGCAAGATATCGAAAACATTTATTCCTTATTATCGAGTTTTTTCGTCGTGTTACATAAGAATCCATCATTAAATTTGACTTTTGCGAAATTTTTCTTCTGCATTTCAACTCAAGACACCTCACTTTTGAGACAGTATATCTCGAGAACTAGGTGAAATATCGAAAAATTTTACTCTTTATTTTTTATTTGTCTCGTCTTTTTAAATAAAAATTCATCATAAAATTTGACTTTGAATAATTTTTTCTTCTGAATTTCAACCAAAAACCATTTCACATTTGAGACAGAATATCTCGAAAACTAAGCAGGATATCAAAAAATTTTATTCTTCATTTTTTATTTGTCTCATCGAGTTACATAATAATCCATCACCAGATTGCGGCGTCACGTTTATCCTAGAGTCCCCTTGAGGTGTTTAACCATACTCCCCGTGTTTGTTGGGAAGCGGTCAAGTCCCCACCACTCCGGCCATGCCCCCCCACTCCTCCGCCGGCCTGCTTCACTTCCATGCGTGGCAAAGGTCTCTTGCGTCGTCTCCATATTATTCCTTCCTCCATGCTGTGAAAGATTCTAATAATCATTTTTAACTGAACCAAATATTATAGACAGTAATAACAGGTATCATAATCGCTCTGAAATGAACACTTTAAAAATATTCCGATAACTAATACTAACAGGTAAATATTTGTCTATTTCTTCCACCATTTGTTAATCAAATGTTATTTGGATATCGTGCAACAGATGAGGCACAGCCAGAAGTGACATTTTAATTAATAATTTAATTACAATGGACGGCATGCATAGGTGACAATAACGCTCCGCACCAATTATTCCCCTTTCTTTTTTTCTTTTTTTAAAAATATTTTCTTATTAAATTCCCGAACCGCCTACTTTTGTCCTTTGAAAATTTTAAATTCTCTCTGCATTTTTGATAAATTATTCATGATTTCCTAATTAATACAAATCCCTGACTCTCTTACTTACAAAGGAAAAAATTATTCGTGTCCACTTATGTCTGAAATCGATCGCCAGCTTGTTGCGTAACCGTGTGGTTTATAACTATAAAGAGAATCCAGTCCTTTATATTTCAAACAACTGTAAACGTTTATTACAGCACTTACATTTACTCCTCAAGGAACCTCATTGAAATTAACTCGTACCCGAAGATACAAGGTTCTTCTTTTCACAACGACTAGTATTCTTATTTCTTAGCAACCGATCTATGCCTAACTTCTCTCTTGCTATATCTCAATAGTAACGTGAACTTTTCTTTTTTTATTCTTCTGCTTCTTTTTTTTTTCTCTAAGAACAATCCTTATAATCAAAGAACAAAATATAATTCTCTTATAAAATATATTTCCCTTCCATTCACCAATCTTAATTCTTACAATTACCATTATTACTATTTATTCGGTAATAATTAACTATACAAACTACTGGCATTTACATACGCGTTATAATAAAATGTGTTACCAGAACAAATTCTCTAACAACAGACAATTTATTTAAATTAATTTAATTGTGATGGAGCTATTCCCCCCTTAATTTATCAGTTGGGCACCAACATTATTGTACAGTGTGGTCAAAATTATCAATTGTTGAACTTTGTACGCGTTCTGAAAAATATTTGTATTTAAATTTTTCCTATGTTGATCGTCATCAATCTGAAAGTTATTTGTCACACAGACTTTGGACCTCAAATTATTAAGCACTAACCCTTAACTCTTAATTCATTCAAATTTCGAAATGCCAGATCTAGCCCCGCCATGCACTCTACCGCTCGCTTATTTCTTCCTTGTCGGTTATGAAGGACACTTCGCCGTTCCTACAATACACTTGGCTATAATCACCCTCACATCAAGGAGCATCCATAAACTATGTGGCTCGATTTTGGCTTTCCTTGAATTCCCCCCCCCCCTCCCCGCGGTCACATAGTTTTTTTCACTATTAATTCCAGAAGCCATTTTGTACCATTTTCTCTTGACAGACTATCGTTAAAATTATTGTGCATAAACGAACACAACCAATATTTCCATTATGTACATTTTTATAATAATAATAATAAATATTCTGAATTAAATGTTGATGACTTATTGGAGAAAACTCTTTATCAGGTACAGTCAGTGAACCTTTTTTTTTACCTATGGCTTTACGCCTCGTTGACATCCGTGTTATAAGAGGCGGGAATGGACTGGGACAAGGAACAGGAAGGAATTCGTCCATGTGCCTTCTTGAAGGAAGCATCCTGGCATTCGCCTGGAGTGGGGAAACCATGGAAAACCCAAATATTGATGCCCGGACGGGGATTTGAACTGCCGTCCTCCTGAATGAGAGGACAAAGCGCGAACCGCTCACCCACCACGCTCGGTGATTCTTTTATCTTGAGGTGCCTACTGCTAAAAAAAAAAAAAAACCCTCCTTCTCTCATTCATGATTCTCCATTAATTGATAAAGCAGAAAAACCCTACCTATTGCGTAAAAAAACTAAGAATACCTGCATTTATTACAATTATTGATAAAATAGCGATGGAGCACCCGCTCTGGTGGCAATCTCCCTACCCCCCCCCCCCACCCTTTAAATTCTTTCAGTGTTTCCGGTGAGTTATTCATCACTTCTCTTGGCAATTTATTCCAGTCCCTCAATCCCTTTCCTACGAAAGAAAATTTTCCACACCCTTATGCCTGAAATCGAGTGCCAGCTTGTGGTCATGGTCAACCTTATCCTTCCAAGCACCTCTCTTAATTTTCGTACCAATATCTCTCCATACTTCTTCACAAGTATAGGCTTTGTACACTCCCATGACTCACTTCACCCTCCTTCTATCCTCCAATGAACCCACCTCCAGCTCCTTTATCATATTAAGGAGCTGGAGTGGTTTTTGAGTCAGCAATATGAGTTTAGGCAAGGATATTCATGTGAATCACAGTTACTAGGCTATATGCAGGATATTTCTCATGAAATGGACAGGGGAGGTCAAGTTGATAGTGTAGCACTAGATCTGCCAAAATCCTTTAACAGAATGAGCCATAAAAAGGTGCTAAATAAGGTAAAAACAATTGGAGTTGATAAAGTTGATTTTCTGGGTACAAGAATTCCTAAAAGGTAGCAAACAAAAAGTTAGAGTAGGAAATACAGTATCAAAAGAGGTAGGAATTTAGTTTAATTTAATTTAATTGCAATGGAGTACATGTTCCAGTGGTAGTTCTGTAAAACGGGGTGAATAGGATCAATTTTCAGCTTTGAAATTAATTTTCTTCTTTGCTAATGGTCCTAGAGCCACGAAACAAAATCCTCAATCTGGGTCTTGAATCAATAATGCTAATGAGCACTTGAACTAGCATACTGCAGCTGTTTGATATTTTTTTTTATTAGTGATCCTATTGGTCCGAGAGTTGGGGTGAAAGGACATCTATAAGGTACAATTTAGAATAATAAACTTTATTCACTAAGTAATCTTTCGACAGTAAATAAGTACAGTTTGTTTTAGAAAACTAAGTAAAACAATCTAAGAAAAATATTAATCAAATTTAGGTTTGGAAACAAGTAAATGATGCAAATTGAAGTGAAAAACAAAACATAAAGTACAATTACATAATGAAGAACAATAATAAACACATGGCTGTTATTCTAAATCTGTTGAATCTACAATAAAGAAGTGTTGCCCTCGGATTATTCTGGATGGTTTAATCATCCTTTCGATCTGATAATGCCCTACTTGGCATATGTCATCTACTGGTGGAAAAACAAAAAAAGGTATCATTCTTTCCTACCCGTTTTCTTAAACATTTTACTGTAAAAACTGTTGGGGACACATCTCGAACTTGTCCGATAAACCACTGTTCTCTCTTGTTCGTAAGAAATTTCACTATTGTAAAGTCGTTTACATAAATGCCATAAAACTTGGTGATATCGGTATCACTTGTCACAGATGGTGCTAACGGTATTTCCTCATTGCGAGGGACAGGTGCTTCATTCTCGTTTTCATCAGAGTTGTCAGGCAGTTCATCTTCAAATTCGTCTGAATTGTCTTCTGACGATACACTGTTCCCTGGCTCCGCTGATATCTTCCTACTTCTTTGTCTTTGTTGAGCGTCTGCATCTGTGCCCTCATTTCCTGAAGAAGTTCTATCAGGCTATGGTCAATAGTGCTATTTCGAGCCATGTTGTCTGAATTTTGATCCCATTCGGCGTTTCTGTCAGGCAATTTCTTTACAACTTCATTTGGGTTAAATGGATAAATTCCACATGCATGAAAGCCTGATTTTATGTTCTCACTGGATCTCTGTTCTATTTGCTTCATGAGTTTACATAAAAGTCTAGGAAATCTGTCCTTTGGAATGGTACTGTCTTTCCTTCCTTGGCCCAATTTCCACTCCGTCAAAATACTTCTCCGAGCAGATTTGAGAGGTCTGAAGAAAACAACGTCCAAAGGTTGTGTTAGATGTGTGGAGTTACTTGGGAGGAAAACCATTATTATATTGTTATCTAGACTGATGAAATGAAAGATTATCCCCAATGATTATCTTTGTGCCGTCCAGTTTCCGTAAATGTGGGACAGTAATAGTTTCAAGCCATTCATCGAAACACTCACTGTCAAACCAGCCTGATATGCTCCTATTAAAACGTGTCCCTTTTGGAGCATTTTCCACCCAGGAAGAATATAAATGCTATTCTCTATATACGATATAAGGCGGAAGAAGTGTTCCATCAGCCGAGGCTGCAAACATTATGGATGTAGCTGATTTTGACGATTTTATTACTCTTTCTGCATATTTTGTCTCACGTTTTGTTATAACTTTAGATCGTCTGCCAAATTTGTTTCATCAAAATTGATAATGTGGGTGGGAGGGATATTGTCTTTTTTTTTTTCCAGCTTTCCAAAATATTCTGTTATAGTTTGGTAGGAAACCATTGCCCTAGCTTGTTTAATATTTTGGCAAAGCCTGAGGTTTAATCTTTCCTCATGACGCCACTGTGAATTCATGCGCGGGAATGTTATTTTTTAATGCTTTTACTACCTTCCCCCTACGATCTAAATAGCCTTTTACAAAAAGCCTCAGTGGTTCTGTCAAAAGGATACCCCGTCAGCGCACGTGGAGATTCTGTCAACTATCTAGGATTTCTTCCTCTTCTGTCAAGGCTGTTTGTCCTCCCCGTTCAAGTTTGTTTTTTTGTTTATTTAAGTGTCTATGTAGCACTGTATATGGAATCGAATGTTTTTCTGCAGCTTTCCTAATACTCATTCCCCTTTGGATGTCCAAGAAAGCATCTTCAAACTCCTTCACACTTCTTTTGACATAACGCTTTCCTCTCGGATCAGGTTCATAATTTCGTGGCATTGTAAATCCTAAAAAAAGGTAAGGCCTTATTTATGAGACTCAAATATATATTCGTAACAGTGGGTATTATTAACTATAGAAGAAACCTTCAGTACTACAAGTTTTAAAATATGGTGCGGGAAGAAAAAACGTACATTGGGGTGAATAGGATCGTGATCCCATTCACCTCGTTACCGCAGATGACAGGTACTTATTTAAATAAAATTTGGATTATAAATACAGTAATTATTATCTTGCTTAATGACTTAGTCATAAACTTCAGAAAATACTTACCTTGGTATTAACAGGTGAATAATAAGCTTAGAACAAATAGAATAGCTTCAGCTGACAAAGTTTTCAAGAGGTTAAATCAGCGACTACTGTTACACTTTATTTCTGCTGCTTCCTTCTACCATTGTTGTCACAATTCCGATGTCAAGTAACTCAACAATGGAAGATTAAATTATATCGATACTGTGCATATTCATCATCATCATCATCAAATGTGCATATTCGTTCGATTAAAATTGAGGGCTTAGTCTGACCGTTATCGAAACTTAAACTTTTTTTTCTATTTTTGATCCTATTCACACTACTGATCCTGTTGACCCCATTTTAAGGTTTCCCTAAAATCCCATCTCCCCCCTTTCCTGTACCCACCGACATTTGCCTTCAACAAATTTTAACTTTAAATTCTTTCTACATTTTCGTCAAATTATACATAATTTTCGTTGGTAACTTATTCTAATCCCTGACACCCTTACATAAATTTCCCCACACCTTTGTATCTGAAATCGAGTGCCATCTTCTGATCATGGTCATCTTTTCCCTTCCATGCATTACTTTTCATTCTTTCACCAATATCTTCCCAAGCCTCATCACCAATACACGCCTTGTACACTCCCATGACCCTCCTCCTGTCTTCCAATGAAACCCATTCCAGCTCCTTTATCATACCTGTTACTCTCCAACAAGTGCAGAATTTTGAAACCTTTTCCTACTACCTGTCCAATGTATCCTGCCCAGTTAAGCTTGTTATCAAATGTAATGTCAAGATATTTACATTTCAAGTCTTCGGCAAGCAATTCTTTCCCCATCTTATATTCATAATTAACCTTTTTTTTATTTGTGTATCTAATAAGATGACTCTTCTTTGTATTTATCTTCATTCCATGTTTACCAACCCTATTAGATATCCTGTCCAGAAAATCCTGCAACTGTTTACAATCCTCTATCGTTTTGATTCTTTTATATAGCATTATGTCATCAGCAAACAAT
>JARYHS010013950.1:0-17006 GCA_031002005.1 Vandiemenella viatica | reverse complement strand
AATATTGTAAACTAAACCTTGTAAAGACGACATAGCAAGTGGAAGTTATTTCCCAGTGGTGGTACTATGGCCAACTGCCAAATCTGCATCCCAAATTCGGATCGGCTTCTATGCCCGATCCTTACTCATGGTTCCTATTCGTCGCATCATCCAGATCTATCCGCTCGGCTTGATTGGAGTCACTACACAACTGACGGTTTTAAAATACTTAAGGCCTATACTGAGTCTGATGTTCATTTACGTTAGAAGTTTATTCCTTTATAGACGGATAACAAATATATTTTTTTCTACTGAATACGAGTTTAACAAAACCTGCTTTGGCACAGCTACATTTACGCAAAGCTCTTTGTGGATCTAGTAAATTGCTGGTACTGAAATTCTCTGATTATCACTTTCCATTAATCTCATACATTCCTTGCTGTCTTGAAGTAGTTTAGCACAAGTGTTTCAGTAGAGGCGTAAAAATATCTTTAAAATTAGGCTTTCTGGGTTACTGCAGTAAGTTGATTAATTCTAATATTACTGCTACTCAGCGATTTACTAAAAACTGGATATGCAGAGGGTGCTTTGCACCTATCCTTATATCGCATATGCACAGATTACGGGATATGAGAGAAGGTACCGGGGGCTGTCTTCACAGCGTTCGCTTAGATTTGCCTAGGAAAGTTTTGAGAATCCAGATAAATTTTGGCGGAGGAATTTCTCGACACCAGTTCCTGTCGGATTATAAGTTTTCTTACTCGATAAATCCTTCCTAATCCATTCCCTTATCTCTAGTAGGAAAAGTGAGTAAAGAAGAGAATCGGTTCTGACCCTAATTTCTCTTTTCATATTTTCTGACATTCCTGGAAATGAGTGTTGCTCGTAATAAAATATGTTTGCTGTCTCCATGAAATAAATGTCTCATGAACTTCCCAATTGCCTTCTCAAGAGAGCAACGCAACGGGGTTCCTGGTCTTCCCAACCCAACGTCAACGCCATACTGTCACGGACCGGGGTCTCTTCTTTTGAACACCTCCAAGCCACTATTAAACCTTATTAATTAGTATCCTACACAGATGACGAACATTCCAAGTGGTGTCGCACTGGTGCATTATATGCAATCGATCTAACTTCCGGTGTAATCTGTATTAAATTACGAGCTAGGGAAGGAAACCTATGGTTTTGCTTTCCCAATTATCTTCTCATCATGTTATTTCCACAAAAATTATTTAGGAAAATAGCAGAAATTACTGTACTGAGGACTATATCATTAACTGTATGTCCAATTAAATGGTGTAAATTTTTACTTATATGCATGATTTGCCAATTTTAAGCACGTAGCCCCAATTGGCAGTGTTTGTACCAGGCTATTCTTTTCATAACATCGGCTTTGTAGCAAGTGCAATCGCCCTGGTTATTTATTTCGGCATAAGTAATAGCATCATAAACAAATAATTTTATTTTCCCCACCATTATGTAATAAAAAATAATTAAGGTGTACGAGAAACAGTGGGAACCTATCACACCTCCTCATTTCGGCAGGTGATTAACATTCATTATAGTGAACTACACACTATGTTCAACCCTTCAGAAAGTCGGCACCCAGTTGAACATCCGTCTCGATGTGCCATAAACATGAAGTTTCGTAAATAACTTAGTATGAGGAAAGTAGGAAGATAATAAGAGTTCAAAAACACCGCCAGGTGGCAGCACGGTCGCGTGACGTCACAACATGGCCGCCCCCGTTTGACTGTCTTTCCTGGGACAAAAGATCTTAAGCCGGCCCCGGAAGAGACTCCACTCGTCCGCGTGACGTCACAGTTGGATGGCGGGAAATTCTAATGGACCAATGGTGTCCAAGGTCGTATGACGTCACACGTTAGTTCCTCAACCAGCCGCACAGTTGGCACCATCTCCCAAGGGCTTAATATCTTTGGGCGCAGATATTCCACTCCCCCAGGATAGAGAAAGCCAGCGGGGGAAAACCCAGCCCTAAGGCGTATTTGAACAGGTGTCGACATGTACGCACTTGCTCGGCCGCCGAGACCCTGTTGCGACATGCGCGATAACTTGCATAACTCTCGCTAGAGGTCAGCACACGGTAGTAGACATTTGCCGCTAGATGGAGCGGGTGTCCCAATATGCGTGAAATATTTCGGCGTTTGCTCGGGAGTCCGACAGGTTACGAAATGGCTCCATTACAGAGCGATACAGCTAGGCCATCCACCATTGTGAAAGCATAGCTGGCGGACAAAGAAATTAGGGCGTCCAATTTCTTCGGTACTTAAGCATAAATCATTGCAATTTTACTAAAAACAAAAAAAAGTCCACATTAAAACGACCTCGGCAGTGTTGGGGCTAGAGTGCCGAAGGTCGCCGGTTCGAGTCCGGCCGCGGTGTTTAAGTGTTTTGTGAAAAAGCCGTAAAGTTACATAATTTCCACGCCTAAAAAAATAATTTGAAAAGCATACATTCTTCCTTTTAACGTTCGATATGGAAAAAAACAGTCATAAACTCCAGATATAAAACTGAGTAAGAATTCTATGTGTACCTGTTTTCATGAAATTATTTAGCGTTCTGGCCTTGCATTCGGGAGGACGGCGGTTCCGGGGCATCCAGATTTGGGTTTTCCATGGTTTCCAAAATCACTCCAGGCAAATGCCGGGATGCTTCCTTTAAAAGACCATGGCCGAATTCCTTGCCCCCCTTCCTTCCTGTCTCTAAAGACTTCGAGTCCGGCCGCGGTGTTTAAGTGTTTTGTGGAAAAGCCGCAAAGTTACGTAATTTCCACGCCTCGAAAAGCATAAATGTTTCCTTTTAACGGGAAAAAAAGCGTCATAAACTCCAGATATAAATTCTATGTGTACCTGTTTTCATGAAATTATTTAGCGTTCTTGCCTCTCATTCGGGAGGACGGAGGTTCCAGGCATCATTTCTGTTCCCATGTCTCCTTGTTATTACAGAGCAAAGCACATACTATTAATCAGTCACATTGCTATACAGTACAGCAATATTTCATATATGTTATTCCCCCCCAAACTTAGTGGCCAAGAATTAAAGAATATTTCACACATCTCCAATGACACCTGATAAAGTGAAGTTACAGTGAGTTTATTCCTTGACAGCCTTTTCAGTCCCTGGCTTTACCCTATAATGTCTGATCATAGTCCTCCCCTCCCTTTTTTCTATATAGTGTTCCTAATTAAAAATTCATTCATATACCGAAAACATACTTTTTCACATCATATCGGATTCGTTATGAACCAATTTAATAGCTAACAGCATTAATGATAGCTCACGAATTTTGGCTAGATACATTTTCATAGAAGATCCCCCCACACATCGACAAGTATCCAAAACGTAGACACTAGTTCTATTACGCCTAAGATAGTGCTCACACCTGAACTGTCGTAAATTGTTAGGTCAAAGTGGGTGTTTAGATATTTTCCAAGGTGGAGATATAGAAAATTTACCCACTTACTTATAGAAGAAATCCAGTGCACTATTCCTAATTCTTTCACCAAGATCTACCCTAGCCTCATCGCCAACATACGCCCAGCACTTCCCCAAACTTCATTCTGTTTCCAATGATTCCCAATCCAACCTCTGAACAGTTACTGACAGGGTTACCTTTTGTTCGTGTGTTAAAGTAAACCAAAAACTCATACAGTCTTCTCCTAATCAGTAGCAGGGATTCCAAGTTCACTTAAGGTGGTTCTACTGCAGTTTTCCAAGAAAATTCTCCAGGACAATATTTTTCAACCAATCAAATGCCAAGAGAGTTCACCATTCGGTTTAAATGTTCCCATCTGACGCCAAACTTCGGATTCAGGGCCAAGTGTGACATTTGTTTATAATTGCATGCTTCATCCAACTAACCACGATAAAAGTGACATAATGCCCTTAGCTAACTTGGTCATCAAACAGACATCATAACCCACATTTTCATAGAAGACCCCCACACATCGACAAGTATCAATAGGTGCAGACACTAGTTCTATTGCGGCCGAAGATAGTACCCACGCTTGAATTGTCGTAAATTGTTAGGTCAAAGTGGGTGTTTGGATATTTTATCCACTCAAGGCCTCATCATCTAAAGTCTAATGCCAGATTGTGGTAATTGCCAACTTAGGCTCCATACACCACTCAGAATTATTCCTCCAATTACCATTCTACAGCATTATACACCACATACAGCCCCTGACACTCTTCCAATCTCCCAATGACATCCAGTCCAGTTCCTTTATTAAGGCACTTGTTGAATATTTTACACTAATAAATCTAGCTGCCATATTTTGCACCATGCATTTGATGTACTAAAATGTGGACTCCATACTACACTATTTACAAACAATGGTCTGATGTGGGTTTGTATCCAAGTCCTTCGCTTCTCTGGTACATTCCCTCATCACCCTCTCTGTTAAATGATTTTTATGTAGTGAAAACGTGAGAAACACAAATTCGTATGCCAACACAACCGGCAGTAAACTGTAAAGTAGTACAGTCAAATGGGAGATTGCCTAAGCCCTGAAGCAATGGTTAGAAGCACACGTTGATGGTGAGCATAATTCTATAACCATATAACCGAGCGTGGTGGTGTACGGATAGCGTTCTGGCCTCGCATTCGGGAGGACTGCGGTTCGAATCCCCGTCCGGGCATCCAGATTTCGGTTTTCCATGATTTCCCCAAATCACTCCAGGTGAATGCCGGGATGCTTCCTTCAAAAGGCCATGGCCGAATCCTTCCCATTCCTTGCCCCATCCTTTCCCGTCTCTAAAGACCACGTTGTTAAAAAGGGACGTTAAACTGTTACAAAAACAAAAAAAAAATATAACCATATATTTTAGACTCAAATTAACAGAGGAAGTAGACACACGCACACACTTGTACATACATACAGCGAGGTCGACAGAACTAACAGCAGCATCATGGAAACGATGAAGTGGGGGCAGAATTGTCGTTACCACTGATTAACTGGACAGAACTATCGTTACCAAAAATCATCAGACAGACGAGGTATCACCATACTTACGCTTACATGCACAAAGAGAGACGCAGATACACATGTCCAAGACTACAGAGAGTTCAACACAACTACCGGTACCAATCATGGAAACAAAAAAGTGGTGTAGTACTCTCTTGCCTCATGACTGGCTGAAAAACAGAAGTCTCCTTACATATCATCAGCCTGGCGAGATAGAAGGTGTGCAAAAGATGGCATGTTTTCACATAAACCTAAGTGTTTATACCATAATAGTGTTCATCACGCCCAGTTGATTATATTTACCATCAACACGTCTCTCCCACACCGCAACCATTTCTACCATTCAGTAAAAAATGACCAGGTACCATGAGTTGCAATAGACACTTGACTATCAGACTATCACCCGCAATCAATACATCTCCATGCACAAGCACAAACAAACATAAGTGGAGGGACAGCAAAATCATACACCCAGACAGACGTTTTTATAGAAGGTATCACAATATTTACGCATACAGGACACAGAGAGAGACGCACAAACACTCACATTTCCATGCCTTCAGCGAGCTAGACAACAACAACCAGCCCAATCATGGCGACGCAAAAGTGGGGTAGAACCCCCATGGCTCATAACTGACCAAAAAATCATCAGTAAACATATGTTCCAGGCATCATACTCTTCACATCAACATCATCTCATTTATTTCGCACTACAGACCTCACTACCATCCAGTATCATGTGTGCTAGGTACAAAACTGTTCACATCAGCCCCAACACGTCTATCCCACACCTAAGCTTTTTCTGCCATTCAGTAACATGTGACCCCAGTACCATGAGTTGCAATAGGACACTTGACTATCAGACAGATATCATAACCCGCATATTCAAACTAGGTCTCACCCACAAATCCATATGTCACCTCACACAAGCATAAGTGGAGGGACAGCAAAATCATACACCCAGACAAACGAGTTAAAGGAAGGTATCACCCCCATTTACGCAAACATACACAGAGAAAGACACATACACACACATACATTTCCATACCTACAGCGATCTCGACTCAACAACTAGCCCAATCATGGCAACGCAAAAGTGGAACAGAACACCCATGACTGGCCAAAAATCATAGAAAGACACACATACACACACACTCATATGTCAATGAATTCACATAGTTCCATTCATCACCACACATAACTGGAGGAAAGAGACTGAACATGCTAGATCCAAACTGAAGAGTTACAGGATGTGTGAAGTTTGAAATCACAGCCACATCTCTCCCACACCGCAACCCTTTCTGTCATTTAGTAACATGTGACCCAGGTACCATGAGTTACAATAGGCACTTGTCTATCAGACAGATATCATAACCACATATTCATACTAGGTCTCACCCACAAACCCATACGTCTCCACACAAGCACAAACATATGGGAAGAACAGCAATTCATACGTCCAGATAAATGAGTTTAAGGAAGGTATCACCATGCTTACGCACACAGACACAGAGAAAGACGCACACACATATATCCATGCCTACAGCGAGCTCAACACAACAACCAGCCCCATCATGGTAAAGAAAAAGTGGGACAGAACCCCCATGGCTCAAGACTGACAAAAAAAATCATCATTAACATGTGTTCCAAGTAACAAACTCCTCACATCAAAATCATAGCATTTAACTCACACTACAGACCTCTCTGCCATTCAGTATCGTTGGTAATATGTACATGATCAGCCCCACCTCTATCCCACGCCACAAGCCTTTTCTGCTGTTCAGTAATATTTGTCCGACGTACAACGAGTATCAGTAGGCACATGGTCATCAGACAAATATCATAACTCCCATACTCATACTAGGTCTCACACACTAACATAACTGACCAAAAAACCATCAGACAGACGTTAGAGTGTGTGCAATGGATGACATGTTTTTGCCATACACCTCAGTACTTATCACATTATCAATTAATTACATCAACACATAGGTAGCCAGTCATTGTGAAATCTCAAAGTCGAGTACAATCCTATCGGGATAGACACACAACCACATAGAAAGACACACACTCACATGTCCATGCATACACACAGTTACCATACATCACCACACACATACACGTAACTGGAGGAAAAGGACTGAACACCCTAGGTCGAGACTGAATAGTTACAGGATGTGCGAAATATTTCATTTCTTTGCCACAAACCTCGGTGCTCATCATACCCAAATGATTACATCTACACTAAGGTGTTACATGATAGGCAGATGAAAGCATGTCTTTACAATACATCTCAGTGCTCACCACACATACTTGATTTTTAATGTGCCATCAGTATAGCTGGTGGCTGGAACTAAGCTCTTGGCAATGTTTGGCCAAAGGTCATTTGTTAATAGCAGCTCATCAAAGACAAATTTTGTGTGAACCTGCCCGGGCGGGCGCGGCGGGAGGTGGCCACCCTTCCTCACAGCGGACGCGTACATCATGTAGGTCGGGTTACCGGTAATAGGTCCCGGTCGGGAAACTCCGGTCTTCAGTCCGGTCCTAAAAATGCGGTTACCGGTAATAGGTCCGGGTCGGGAAACTCCGGTAAACCAACGCGGTCCGCGCTTTTAGACCGGCGAATTGCGGTATTTCGGTCCGCAGTGGGGAAGGGTGGCCACCTCCCGCCGCGCCCGCCCGGGCAGGTTCACACAAAATTTGTCTTTGATGAGCTGCTATTAACAAATGACCTTTGGCCAAAACATTGCCAAGAGCTTAGTTCCAGCCACCAGCTATACTGATGGCACATTAAAAATCAAGTATGTGTGGTGAGCACTGAGATGTATTGTAAAGACATGCTTTCATCTGCCTATCATGTAACACCTTAGTGTAGATGTAATCATTTGGGTATGATGAGCACCGAGGTTTGTGGCAAAGAAATGAAATATTTCGCACATCCTGTAACTATTCAGTCTCGACCTAGGGTGTTCAGTCCTTTTCCTCCAGTTACGTGTATGTGTGTGGTGATGTATGGTAACTGTGTGTATGCATGGACATGTGAGTGTGTGTCTTTCTATGTGGTTGTGTGTCTATCCCGATAGGATTGTACTCGACTTTGAGATTTCACAATGACTGGCTACCTATGTGTTGATGTAATTAATTGATAATGTGATAAGTACTGAGGTGTATGGCAAAAACATGTCATCCATTGCACACACTCTAACGTCTGTCTGATGGTTTTTTGGTCAGTTATGTTAGTGTGTGAGACCTAGTATGAGTATGGGAGTTATGATATTTGTCTGATGACCATGTGCCTACTGATACTCGTTGTACGTCGGACAAATATTACTGAACAGCAGAAAAGGCTTGTGGCGTGGGATAGAGGTGGTGCTGATCATGTACATATTACCAACGATACTGAATGGCAGAGAGGTCTGTAGTGTGAGTTAAATGCTATGATTTTGATGTGAGGAGTTTGTTACTTGGAACACATGTTAATGATGATTTTTTTTTGTCAGTCTTGAGCCATGGGGGTTCTGTCCCACTTTTTCTTTACCATGATGGGGCTGGTTGTTGTGTTGAGCTCGCTGTAGGCATGGATATATGTGTGTGTGCGTCTTTCTCTGTGTCTGTGTGCGTAAGCATGGTGATACCTTCCTTAAACTCATTTATCTGGACGTATGAATTGCTGTTCTTCCCATATGTTTGTGCTTGTGTGGAGACGTATGGGTTTGTGGGTGAGACCTAGTATGAATATGGTGGTTATGATATCTGTCTGATAGACAAGTGCCTATTGTAACTCATGGTACCTGGGTCACATGTTACTAAATGACAGAAAGGGTTGCGGTGTGGGAGAGATGTGGCTGTGATTTCAAACTTCACACATCCTGTAACTCTTCAGTTTGGATCTAGCATGTTCAGTCTCTTTCCTCCAGTTATGTGTGGTGATGAATGGAACTATGTGAATTCATTGACATATGAGTGTGTGTGTATGTGTGTCTTTCTATGATTTTTGGCCAGTCATGGGTGTTCTGTTCCACTTTTGCGTTGCCATGATTGGGCTAGTTGTTGAGTCGAGATCGCTGTAGGTATGGAAATGTATGTGTGTGTATGTGTCTTTCTCTGTGTATGTTTGCGTAAATGGGGGTGATACCTTCCTTTAACTCGTTTGTCTGGGTGTATGATTTTGCTGTCCCTCCACTTATGCTTGTGTGAGGTGACATATGGATTTGTGGGTGAGACCTAGTTTGAATATGCGGGTTATGATATCTGTCTGATAGTCAAGTGTCTATTGCAACTCATGGTACTGGGGTCACATGTTACTGAATGGCAGAAAAAGCTTAGGTGTGGGATAGACGTGTTGGGGCTGATGTGAACAGTTTTGTACCTAGCACACATGATACTGGATGGTAGTGAGGTCTGTAGTGCGAAATAAATGAGATGATGTTGATGTGAAGAGTATGATGCCTGGAACATATGTTACTGATGATTTTTTGGTCAGTTATGAGCCATGGGGGTTCTACCCCACTTTTGCGTCGCCATGATTGGGCTGGTTGTTGTGTCTAGCTCGCTGAAGGCATGGAAATGTGAGTGTTTGTGCGTCTCTCTCTGTGTCTGTATGCGTAAATATTGTGATACCTTCTATAAAAACGTCTGTCTGGGTGTATGATTTTGCTGTCCCTCCACTTATGTTTGTTTGTGCTTGTGCATGGAGATGTATAGATTTGTGGCTGAGACCTAGTTTGAATATGCGGGTTATGATATCTGTCTGATAGTCAAGTGTCTATTGCAACTCATGGTACTGGGGTCACTTTTTTACTGAATGGTAGAAAGGGTTGCGGTGTGGGAGAGACGTGTTGATGGTAAATATAATCAACTGGGGCGTGATGAACACTATTTATGGTATAAACACTTAGGTTTATGGTGAAATCATGCCATCTTTTGCACACCTTCTATCTCGCCAGGCTGATGATATGTAAGGAGACTTCTGTTTTTCAGCCAGTCATGAGGCAAGAGAGTACTACACCACTTTTTTGTTTCCATGATTGGTACCGGTAGTTGTGTTGAACTCTCTGTAGTCTTGGACATGTGTATCTGCGTCTCTCTTTGTGCATGTAAGCGTAAGTATGGTGATACCTCGTCTGTCTGATGATTTTGGTAACGATAGTTCTGTCCAATTAATCAGTGGTAACGACAATTCTGCCCCCACTTCATCGTTTCCATGATGCTTGCTGTTAGTTCTGTCGACCTCGATGTATGTATGTACAAGTGTGTGCGTGTGTCTACCTCCTCTGTTAATTTGAGTCTAAAATATATGGTTATATATTTTTTTTTTTTTGTAACAGTTTAACGTCCCTTTTTAACAACGTGGTCTTTAGAGACGGGAAAGGATGGGGGCAAGGAATGGGAAGGATTTCGGCCATGGCCTTTTGAAGGAAGCATCCCGGCATTCACCTGGAGTGATTTGGGGAAACCATGGAAAACCCAAATCTGGATGCCCGGACGGGGATTCGAACCGCCGTCCTCCCGAATGCGAGGCCAGAACGCTATCCGTTACACCACCACGCTCGGTTATATGGT
This sequence comes from Vandiemenella viatica, assembly GCA_031002005.1. Taxonomy (NCBI): domain Eukaryota; kingdom Metazoa; phylum Arthropoda; class Insecta; order Orthoptera; family Morabidae; genus Vandiemenella; species Vandiemenella viatica. The sequence goes on along the minus strand of JARYHS010013950.1, from coordinate 6,477 downwards.
TATAGAATTATGCTCACCATCAACATGTGCTTCTAACCATTGCTTCAGGGCTTAGGCAATCTCCCATTTGACTGTACTCTTTACAGTTTACTGCCGTTTGTGTTGGCATACTAATTGTGTTTCTCACGTTTTTCACTACATAAAAATCATTTAACAGAGAGGGTGATGAGGGAATGTACCAGAGAAGCGAAGGACTTGGATACAAACCCACAATCAGACCATTGTTTGTAAATAGTGTAGTATGGAGTCCACATTTTTAGTACATCAAATGCATGGTGCAAAATATGGCAGCTAGATTTATTAGTGGAAAATATTCAACAAGTGCCTTAATAAAGGAACTGGACTGGATGTCATTGGGAGATTGGAAGAGTGTCAGGGGCTGTATGTGGTGTATAATGCTGTTAGAATGTATATTGGAGGAATAATTCTGAGTGGTGTATGGAGCCTAAGTTGGCAATTACCACAATCTGGCATTAGACTTTAGATGATGAGGCCTGAGTGGATAAAATATCCAAACACCCACTTTGACCTAACAATTTACGACAATTCAAGCGTGGGTACTATCTTCGGCGCAATAGAACTAGTGTCTGCACCTATTGATACTTGTCGATGTGTGGGGGTCTTCTATGAAAATGTGGGTTATGATGTCTGTTTGATGACCAAGTTAGCTAAGGGCATTATGTCACTTTTATCGTGGTTAGTTGGATGAAGCATGCAATTATAAACAAATGTCACACTTGGCCCTGAATCCGAAGTTTGGCGTCAGATGGGAACATTTTAAACCGAATGGAGAACTCCCCTGGGTCCTGATTTATTGAAAAATAATTTCCTGGAAAAGGGGAGAATTTTCCTGGAAAACTGCAGTAGAACCACCTTAAGTGAACTTGGAATCCCTGCTACTGATTAGGAGAAGACTGTATGAGTTTTTGGTTTACTTTAACACACGAACAAAAGGTAACCCTGTCAGTAACTGTTCAGAGGTTGGATTGGGAATCATTGGAAACAGAATGAAGTTTGGGGAAGTGCTGGGCGTATGTTGGCGATGAGGCTAGGGTAGATCTTGGTGAAAGAATTAGGAATAGTGCACTGGATTTCTTCTATAAGTAAGTGGGTAAATTTTCTATATCTCCACCTTGGAAAATATCTAAACACCCACTTTGACCTAACAATTTACGACAGTTCAGGTGTGAGCACTATCTTAGGCGTAATAGAACCTATGGTGACGTTTTGGATACTTGTCGATGTGTGGGGATCTTCTATGAAAATGTATCTAGCCAAAATTCGTGAGCTATCATTAATGCTGTTAGCTATTAAATTGGTTCATAACGAATCCGATATGATGTGCAAAAGTATGTTTTCGGTATATGAATGAATTTTTAATTAGGAACACTATATAGAAAAAAGGGGGGGGGATAGAGGACTATGATCAGACATTATAGGGTAAAGCCAGGGACTGAAAAGGCTGTCAAGGAATAAACTCACTGTAACTTCACTTTATCAGGTGTCATTGGAGATGTGTGAAATATTCTTTAATTCTTGGCCACTAAGTTTGGGGGGAATAACATATATGAAATATTGCTGTACTGTATAGCAATGTGACTGATTAATAGTATGTGCTTTGCTCTGTAATAACAAGGAGACATGGGAACAGAAATGTTTTGTAGGTAATATACGCTAATGTGGACTTCTTTTGTTTTTAGTAAAAAATAGTAATGGTTCACGCTTAATCAAACGCAAGTATATTTCACGACACAAAAGCGAAGAAAATATTTTACTGTGCTGAAATATTTGCACCTTGCTGTGTACAGAGTTTCGCAACCTGGGCAAACAGAACGCCGAGAATAACTCCATAGTTTCGAAATACTTGTCACATTGATATACCGATAATAGCAGACAGCAGGCAGGAATACCTGAAATATTTCTCATAAAAGCTTGGTGAAATGATGTGTGCCACGCCATCTTTCGGAAACCAGGATACTTTGCACCTCGGCAGTCGAATTTTTTTTAATGTATCTCTAACAATGTGGTCTTTAGAGACGGGAATGGGAATGAATTCGGTCATGGCCTTTTGAAGGTAGCATCCCGGCATTCACCTGGGGGGAAACCATGGAAAACCCAAATCTGGATGCCCGGAAGGGGGATTCCCCGAATGCGAGGCAAGAACGCTAAATAATTTCATGAAATCAGGTACACATAGAATTCTTCCTCGGTTTTATATCTGGAGTATATGACGTTTTTTTTTCATATCGAACGTTAAAAGGAAAAATTTATCACCCACTTCTTTAGCTAGCTTGACAGTATACATCTGAGAGGAAGTGGATTCGTGACCATCATACTCGATTTCCCGATTAATGGATGAACTAATCGCCCATTGTCTACTTAAACCAATGGGTCCATTTTTTTATTTTTTTTTAACGTCTCTCTAACAACGTGGTCTTTAGAGACGGGAAAGGAATTCGGCCATGGCCTTTTGAAGGTATCATCCCCGGCATTCACTTGGAGTGATTTTGGGAAACCGTGGATGCCCCGGAACCTCCGTCCTCCCGAATGCGAGGCAAGAACGCTAAATAATTTCATGAAAACAGGTACACATAGAATTTATATCTGGAGTTTATGACGCTTTTTTTCCCGTTAAAAGGATACATTTATGCTTTTCGAGGCGTGGAAATTACGTAACTTTGCGGCTTTTCCACAAAACACTTAAACACCGCGGCCGGACTCGAACCGGTGACCTAGCCCCAACACTGCCGAGGTCGTTTTAATGTGGACTTTTTTTGTTTTTAGTAAAATTGCAATGGTTCACGCTTAAGTACCGAAGAAAATATTTTACTGTGTGTCGATAGTAGCCAAGATGTTCAGTGCTTGCTTAACAGGATATCACAGCCAACCTGTTGCAATATTCATTGAATTTATTGTTTACCGGTTTCGACCTGCCTTAAGGGAGTCTTCTGCAGAACTTGTTAAAAAGTATTATATAAAGAGTTATCGACGACCTTTACAGGGCAAACGAGAAGGCCATCAAGATTGCGGAATTCTGGTCACATTCTATATAATTGTGTTTATAGTTAATATTAATTAATTAATGTTATTTGTTTTTTCAACTTGTTATGTCCTGGACACGAGAAATAAAATAAAAATATAAATACCCCTAATTTAATACATCCTTTAAAATACACGGACTGTAGGTGACACTCGTGAGTTATATTATATTGTTCATAATGAAAAAGTGAGTTTGTTTCCCGTCTCTTCGTCGGTGAATTAATTTTTAATGTCTGCCTGCTTCGATGAACGGAATTTATGTTAACAGCGAGGTCTTTAGAGACGGGAAAGGATGGGAAGGAATTCGGCCATGGCCTTTTGAAGGTAGCATCCCCGGCATTCACTTGGAGTGATTTTGGGAAACCATGGATGCCTGGAACCTCCGTCCTCCCGAATGAGAGGCAAAAACGCTAAATAATTTCATGAAAACAGGTACACATAGAATTTATATCTGGAGTTTATGACGCTTTTTTTCCCGTTAAAAGGAAACATTTATGCTTTTCGACTTATTTTTTTAGGCGTGGAAATTACGTAACTTTACGGCTTTTTCACAAAACACTTAAACACCGCGGCCGGACTCGAACCGGCGACCTTCGGCACTCTAGCCCCAACACTGCCGAGGTCGTTTTAATGTGGACTTTTTTTTGTTTTTAGTAAAATTGCAATGATTTATGCTTAAGTACCGAAGAAATTGGACGCCCTAATTTCTTTGTCCGCCAGCTATGCTTTCACAATGGTGGATGGCCTAGCTGTATCGCTCTGTAATGGAGCCATTTCGTAACCTGTCGGACTCCCGAAATATTTCACGCATATTGGGACACCCGCTCCATCTAGCGGCAAATGTCTTCTACCGTGTGCTGACCTCTAGCGAGAGTTATGCAAGTTATCGCGCATGTCGCAACAGGGTCTCGGCGGCCGAGCAAGTACGTACATGTCGACACCTGTTCAAATACGCCTTAGGGTTGGGTTTTCCCCCGCTAGCTTTCACTCTCCTAGGGGAGTGGAATATCTGCGCCCAAAGAAATTAAGCCCTTGGGAGATGGTGCCATCTGCCAGCGGATCGGTGAACTAACGGTGCAGCGCCATCTATCCGCAGATCGGGGAACTAACGTGTGACGTCACGCGACCGTGCTGCCACCTGGCGGTGCGCCAGAATCGGCTATCTCTTCCTACTCATCTCGATTTTTTTCCTGTTCATTACTATATGCCTTCAACGACAAAAATATCACAGTCCATTATTAAACGCTTTATATTAGCTTGACTTGTATGTATGAATGTATGAATGAATGTAACGGAATTTTACAATTCCATTTTGACCCAATTCCAGATGTCCGAGCTGTTTGAAATTTGGCACACATACTAAGAACCGGTGACAATACAATAATTTCATAGCTATATCCTGCTATTCTCATTACTTTGACAGTAACAACAGAAAAATTGTTGAATGTCGTGAAATTTTGCAATTTAATTTTAACCCAATTACAGATGTCCGAATTGTTTGAAATTTTGCTCAAGTATTGATAACTGATTACAATACAATAATTTCATAGCTATATCTTGATATTCTCATTACTTTGACAATAAAAATAGAAAAAAATTAGCACACGTTTTAAGAACCGTCGACAATACAGCAGTCTCTCAGCAACGTCCTGCTATTCTCGTTACTTTGACGGTAATAATAGAAAAATGGTTGCATGTAATTGAATCTTTCATCTCAGTGTTTACCCGCATCCTGACGTCCGAATCGTTTGAAATTTTGTACACTTATTAAGAACCGATAAAAATTCAATAATTTCACTCTCACCGCGTTGTCAGAAACAACTTAAAAGTGGTTGAATGTAATGGAAAATTTCATTTCAATTTTCGCCCTCTTCAGAAAGTCCGAATTGTCTTAAATTTTGTACATGTATTAAGAACCGATGACAATCCAATCATTTCTCTATGTCTTGGTAATCTCATTACTTTGACACAGTTAATTTAACCGTGTTATGACAGATGTGGCTCATTTTCACCCACTTTACGCTTCGCCTTTGGTTAAGGCGCGTGACTGGCGAACAGACGTTCCCTGCTCGAATCCCGATTTCGGTTCGAATTTTTCCGGATATTATAAATGGAAAAGATTAGGATAATCCATAGTTCGGATTTCAAGTTAAACTGCACGTACCCTATACTTGATAGGATTACCGAGTTAGGCAAATGCAGCCGCGACATTAGTGCACAGGCGCGATTCGATAAACCTTCGTCGATTGGCGGCCAGACCCTTCGGAGATTTCCTGCCCAATATAGCCATCATCATCATCATCATCATCGTTGGGGGCCATCTCCAGTTTCCCAGGTGTGATTTACGAGCCTTGGTTCTGAAGACGATCGTCTTCCACTGTCTCCTATACATAAAGGTTTCTCTGTCTGCAGTCGCTTAACGTGATGTCGAATAGTGAGTATTCGAAACATTACTTCGTACTACAATAGAAAAATTGTCTTCCACATTTACCCTACTCTTGGGCCTCTGGCTGAGCTGACCATTTAATTGTATTTAACTCGTGGAAACAATAATTAAAAATAAAACTACAACACAAAGAAAAAGAGAGATTGGCGAAGAAAAGCCAACAGTAGGAAACTATCTGAACTAAAAAGTTAAAAATAAAATTGTAGTTTAAAAAACTAAAAACACGCTTTCGTAGTAATGTGAACTAAAAGGTTAAAAATAATCTTTAAATATAAATATTTTGTTTAACAGTGATAGGACGTCCCACAATTCAGGATAAATTAGTTTTTTTGAATAAGCTTAAAGAATAAAGTCACTGATTAAAAAATTAACTTTAATGTAAAAAAAGCGTGGGGCGCTCTCTACACAACTTTTGACAATGACTCTACCTTTACAAACAGCCAACGACAAAAAATATAAGACAACTGATGTAGCACCCCATGCTTTTTTACATTAAAGTTAATTTTGTAATCAGTGACTTTATTCTTTAAGCTTATTCAAAAAAATTAATTTATCCTGAATTGTGGGACGTCCTATCACTGTTAAATAAAATATTTATATTTAAATATTATTTTTAACCTTTTAGTTCACATTACTACGAAAGCGTGTTTTTAGTTTTTTTAAACTACAATTTTATACCAGATATTAAGCGCTAGTTTATTACCATTTTCTTTTATTCTTTTTCCGATAATAATCCTAATCATTCCCGTATTAGCTTTCCTGTTCCCATCCTCTCCATAAGGTTCTTGACTTCTAATGACATCCAATCCAATATCGTACACTGCCGATGGCTCACTATAATTGACGTAATGGATCATATACTGCTTTGTAGGTTTTACCTTCTCATATAGTAGCAGGGTTGCTCCACAACAAGTTATTGGCCGGAGCAATTAAAAAGCTGGGCAGTGATGTTTTTGGGCTAGGGTTTACAATGAGCAGCGACGCAACTGCTG
>JARYHS010013947.1:0-12041 GCA_031002005.1 Vandiemenella viatica | reverse complement strand
GGTATTAAGCCCACTATTGTACGCTGTATATGTGCGGGACTTGGAGAAAATTCTGCCCCCCGAGGTGCGGATCATCCACTATGTCGATGATGTATGTATATTCGCCTCTGCATTCTATTTCGATAACTAAGCTCATCCTTAAACAAGCCATCCTCATAGTCATCCACTGGCTCCAGCAACACGGACTAGAATTCTCGACTAGCAAATCCACTGCTATCATATTCACAAGAAGAAGAATGAATCCCCCAATCTACAATCTAGTTTTGGGCACATGCAGCGTACTGGCCAAATCGAATGTCAAATTCCTCGGCCTAGTCTACAACTCACGATTAACCTGGGCAGCATACGCTCACCATCTTTTCCCTAAACTAGAACAAGGACTCAATATTTTACGAACCCTGACACGAGTACCGTGAGGAGCCCACCCATCGATATAACTAATATTGTACCGCGCTATAATCCGATCTAAAATTGAATACGGAAGCATGTTCTATTTCAGTGGCAACAAAAGGAAAGTGGAGAGCATACAGCATCAGTGCCTTCGCACATGTCTGAGGGCTATGAAATCAACACCGATAAATGCCCTCTACCTGGAAGCCGCAGAAATGACCCTGAAATTCCAAACCCGGTTACTATCTAACAAATTTTTATTAGCTCGAATACATGATAAAAATTCAACTACTCTCCAACAAATCACCAACCTTCAATAGCTGGTGGAAGAACAAAGACCTCGCTCTTACAACCAAAGAAAAAATGGTTTACGGGAATTCCGGGACAGAGTCGCTTAATTCCTGGACACGGGGCCGGACACAAAATTCCGGGACAGTCCCGGATATTCCGGCCATCTGACAACCATAGACATAAGCCAGAACGCCAAGATTCAAATCATGTAAAAGCTTATCGAGTTTTACTAAGGTTTTTGGAAAAAAACAATAACAAGGAAGAGTAAAAAGTTAATGCAAAGATTTTAACAGTTCAGTAGTTGATACGAAATGAACGGCTTTCCCTTCGTTACAACGTTGACCGCAAACCTGGTCGCGACTGAGCGCATCGAGGCGCACAGGCGGAAAAATACGCCTGGCCAAGCGATCCAGCAATGCCCCGCCCCGATTTGACCCGCCCCGATTTGACCCGCCTCTGGTGTGCGTTACCCCATTAGAATCAATGTAAGCGATTGCTGACGCATTTTTGCGATACGATGCGACGCGATGCGTCCCGCCGTAGTGTGCGCGTACCTTTATCCTTCACCATGTAACTCCAGAGTATCGCGTGTCTTCCAAAGCACCGGCTCCAACAGTACTGACTGACTTTTGTAACTTGTGATGTTCCTATTTCTGTGAATTAACTGCATTACTTCAACAAAATTGGCTGCAAATTTGCACGCTAGATGGTGGATGATTTTTGAAGAAAAAAAATATAAGTAATTACAATCTGAAAATTTAATTACTTTATGAACTTTAATAAAGATGTAAAAATTATAAAATTTCTAGCTCATGCTCATTTGTTCTTTGCTTGTATGTTTTAACTTAAACTATTTAAACGTAATGGATAAAGAGCACTGCATCTTGCTAGTAATGACTTTCAAAGAGTTTTATGATTTACAAGAAGCAAAGTATAATAACAAAAACAATATTTGGGAAGAAATAGGAAACTAGTTAAAACAACCAGTACCAAAATTCCAAAACTGTATTCAACAACTGAAAGGGCTATTAAAACTATGAAAAACATTAATTTTTCTGCATTGAAAATAAAGAGAACCGCAATTCGGTAGAACTGTTATAACATGTTTGCCATCTAACGTGCCTAAGAAATGCGGAAAATTCCTTTTTAAATTAAACCCATTGCCTTTTCTGCTTAATTTTCTTCTTCATAAATATGAATATATAAAAATAAGAGCCCTTTGTCTGATGTGTCCATTTGCATTGCAGAAGCGGCTGAATAATCGTCGAGAACCGAAGACGGTGACAATAAAAGAAATGCGACTCGCTGCGTCCAGGTGTGCGTTGCAGCATTTTCGCTCAATGCGATGCGACGCGACGCGAATAGATGCCGCCCGCTGTAGTGTGCGCATACCTTAAGCCGGAAGAAGAGGATTTCCTTGTGGAGTCCACCTTTGAGTCAATATGGTGAAGATTGAAGCACAACTCATCTGCTTCAGCCCTAGCCGTAAATACAGCAGAACAGCAGAAGACTTGGTCATGGCGAATAACTGTATCCGGTTCCTTTTTTGTTTTTTCTTTCGTTTCTGTGCTTGTTTAATATACGTTTATGACTCGATAAATAAAAAAGTATCTCACGACGGTAGGATTGAGATTCAACTGCGTACAGGGAGGCAGGTTACGGCGATGGAGTGAAGACAGAGGGGAAATTCGTCAAGTTGTAGCCCGCAGTGTGTGTGCTCGGGAAGGCGCAGCTCTCAGACATGGACGCAAAAAACTGGACGGAGCTCTTTACTGCCTTCCGCGAACTCTCAAATGTTCGCGCCTGACGATTCGATTGCCGGAGCGGGAATGTGCCCCCGGCCTCTGGGAAAACCTTTCGTCAAATAACGCCGCCTCTCACGGTACGAGAAATCGCATTCATCTTGCTCTGCCGACAGTCATTAACTGGATGAGGAATGATTAAGCCTGTACAACTGTTAGGCTATTGCACATAGCATTTCCAATAAAGGTTTATGCTCTTTGTTTAGGACATCACCAGGTCATTGTGGTTCATTCAGGAATACGTGGCAAAATAGTACACATAGTTGAAAATCTAACTACAAGTTTACTACTCACATGAAGATAAATTAAGACTTTATTTGAGAAATATATCTAATATCGGTGATAAAACAGGGAGACTCGCTCATATATTTTATACTAGCAGAGTACCCGCTGTTGTCCAGTCAAATTGGGATTGATTTAACCGCACACAATTATATTTTTACGATGCAAATTATGTGTACTAAGTTTCATTAATCCGGCACCATCCATTTCCAGAAGTAAACTAAACATTAATATATCCGAACAATTCAAAGAACAGTGTGGGATGGATGCTGTTATACGGAATGTCAATTTACATTTTGGTCTAGGCTACATTTCAACCTAATTACAACATCTGATAAAGTTGCTGCTCTCTAGCTTTGTATAAATAACATTGACAATAATTAAAGGGGTAGATAGGGGGCAGAGGGGTTGGATTTTTGTAAATCTAAAGACATTGTTTTTCTCTTTATTTTAAAGAATACGTGTGCAAAGTTCTATCGAAATCGGATAAAAAGAGGCTTTGATAAAAATTAAGTCGTGTAAAGGGTAAGAGGGGGTCGTTTTTGGATTTTCTTGGTCGGAAATCTACTCCACGAAAAAATATATACATCTGCCAACTTTCATGGTGATCGGTCAAACGGTGTCGAAGTCTATTATTCTCGGATATATATACCAACATCGATTTTTATATATAAGATTAAATCTATTATAAATCTATTATAAATCTGTAGGCGTGGTACCTCCGGCTGAAGTTTACAACGGCATCACAAAAAAAAAGTACTGCACCATTTTTATGAGGACTGAAAGCTTGTGGCGTGGCTTAAAATCTGCGTTGTATGTTATCTCTACGTGGCTATATAAGTAAGGAAGAACTGATAATAATTTCAATATGGGACAGATAGGCCTCACAGATCAATCTCTGTTTGAGACGAACGCTCCTAAGAAATACCAAGAAAAGATCACATTAGTAATCTTTGGATTTTGTTTTGTTTTTTTACTTCTTTTGTTTGTTTTTTCAATTTTCTGTAGTGTAGTGCATTACTGGAATATCTTCATTAAACGCAATAAACGTAAGCAATATTTAATTTACATAATCATATATGTGCTTCAAGAGAAACTCGCAAAAATCACATTACTGCTCTTTGGATTCTGTTAACATGGATTTTTTACTTTGGTTGTTTATTTCTTCAGATTTTTTAATTATAATAAGTTAAAATATAGGAAATACGTAAATAAACAACTACATTGTACACTGCATTAGCATTTCACTAAGCGTAATGAAATTATGATATATAACTTACAGTCCTTCATCTATGTTCTTATTGTCGATTCTAAAACTTTATAGCCTGATTATTTTATTTAATTTCAGTGTTGATATAGGACAGATTTTTTCGGGTTGTGCGTAAGTGTCAATAACGAGTTATCGCTATGTCGTCTTGTTACGGTTCTTATGGTGGTTTAAGAACTGCATTAATTAATCAAAAAATCCACCAAAGAAAATTTATGTTGAAGATGCTGTTTTATTGTGATTCAAAACAACATGTCAGCGATATTCACTAGTATAGGTACAATACAGAGATGCACAGTCGCAAACTCAACTGAATGATTGAAACTCTCTGTAACACTGAATACTGTCAACTAAACTGACTTACTAACTGAATGCGTGAATGAATGTCTCTGTCCAGGCGATCTGTTTATATAGTCTTTATCGAAATTACGAGAATTCTTCAAAGGCATCCGCCCGATACTTCTCGATCATTAACAATCACTCAAACAATCTAACAAATTAAAAACAATCGGAATTAATACAAAATTAATTAACAACATTACAGACATTTAAGAATTTCTGTTGCATCAGTCGGTTCTTAAACATATTAAATGGCCTTTGAATAATTTTCTTACCTAAAACAAAGTCTATATACACTGATTTACAAGAAATTACAAAACAAACATATCAAATCACTTTCAACCAAACATTAGCTAATTACAAATACTTCATACAGTACAATGCTATTCAAAATTCAGGCATTAGGGCTGTTACAACCCCTCCCCAGGATTCACTTAATTTTACACAGTTAAAATTGATTGAATCCGTCACGAATCTGAGCAGGTTGACTGTACACATAATGCCAACACAAACAGGTTAGAATCAATCAACCATAATGACTTTTAAATGAACAAGTAGAATTCTTCATACAACATCTGCACATAGTCCATGACACTGATTTGGTTTACAATAATTGTCTTTTTTCAGATCCAATCATTTTTTCAGTTACTGTTTTTACACAACAAACGTTCAATGTCATCACCTTAAGTCACAATTATTTTCACACCAAATTACACACTTGATATCTGCTTGTTAATGACAACAGTCTGTTTACATTTTACAGCTGATAATTTGTCAACACAATGTAGAAAGTCACAACATCATGAAAACCCCCAAAAGTTTCTACACAAAACTGTCACAAATTGCTTTATACGGTGAAATGTTTACATCTTAAACATTCAGTATTATTACATCTGCATCTGAACTTAAGTACTCACACAAACTATTTACATGCATCAATTAACAAACTTATTTACAAAACTAGATATTTACAGGTTGTTGACCCCTCCCCAAACCATGCATTTCAATTAATTCTCATAAGTGGGTTCTAGGATTTCCCTGGAACCCAGAACCTTGTAAGTTACTTTTTCCTAACCTTCCAGTTTTCTTCAACTTTGGTATACGCATCTAACACCACATTTCTATTTACACAAATCTGTTGTAATAGTTCGTCACAAACTCTAGCTACACCAGCATCCTAATATTTAACTCTCACATGATCTACTTCTTGTATGCCTTTCCAACCAGTCTTCTCAAAATCAACCCAGTATTCCCCACTGTCTAATTTAATCCGTAAGTTACCTTCTCCACAGTCTACCAAAGCCTTTACTTTTGTAAGCCAATCCATGCCTAAAATGCAATTAACATTCAACTTAGGGACTACATACATGGGTATTTCTACATTTACAGTCCCCATACACCCTTCCATCAACATTTCCTGCCTAATTCTCTTACTTCGAGAACTAGTAGCAGTAATAACTGTCATACTACTAACGGGTAACACTCCAATTTGATGGGTGCTTTCAATTTCATTAAATAATCCCTCAGCAAGGCAAGAAACCTGTGACCCGGTATCAATGAGAGCATCTATTTGTTTATTAAAAGCATTAATTTGCACTATGGGAACTTTATCTAAAACTTCATCCTTATCCTCCACCTCTTCCAATAAATCTTCTCTGGCATTATTCATAAAAATGGTATTAACTCAATAGCAGTTGGTACCTGGACCCACCTTCTTGTCCACCACTGCGGGGCCCATCACAGGGGTGGTCTTTAGTTTACCTGCCCCCCATGCTGCCTTTCCCTTTCAGATTGAGGGTTCTGTTCTCTCACTTCCCCATTATCGTTCCTCCTTGTGAAATTATCACGAACCCATCCCCTAGATCTACCATCCCTTGACCCATTACCTCTTCTAGGGGGACTCCTGCTGCCCCTCCTATGGTGTTGATGGTGGTAATGTTGTTCATTGAATGACTCCTGGGCATCCAAGCGTCTCAACAATTCAGAAACTCTATCCACATTTACTACATCCAAAGTGGCAATTAAATTTCTTGTTTGCTGAGGTAGCCTAGCTCCTATCAAATCAATTAATTCCTCTTCTCCATAAGGATGGGCTAAATACTTACAACGGATCCAACATTTATGAAAAAAGTCATGTTGAGTTTCCCTACCAGGTTTATAGGGCCTTCCAGTCATCAACTCTCTCTTTTCTTGAATCTGCCTGCTTGTCGACCAAAAATGTTTCAAAAAGTTTTATTTAAACAGCTTGTAGTCAGTCACTTCCCTAGCTTGTCTATCACCCCATGTCCTAGCATAAGACTTTAGATGTTTACCCACAAGTGCAATTTTCTTATTGTCGGGTAACAAATTAAAATAGTCTGATCTTTCAAAATTATCTATAAATTCAATAGGGTGAAGCCTCCCACTATCATCATAGAATTCAAATTCTTCTTTAACATCGACACTGAAATTTGGATTACCTGTTAAGGGAACCTGACTTAACTGAATCTGCAACCCAGTAACCCTTTTCTCTAACTGATTAACGTTAGATTGGGTACCCTCCAATTCATGGGTAAGCTGTTTCTGCTGACGTGCCAACGCATTAACATTTTGTCCCACCTCTTGTCTCAACTCGTTGACCCTTTGAGCAGATTTACTGTGGTTTCGAACAAACTCACATATTCCTCCTTCATCATATTACATTCTTCTCTGACTCCCTTCATCTCCTTGCTATATTTACAGTCTACTTCATTAATTAAATCAACACATGCATCTTTAGTGTCTCTACAAATTTGGTTAACCTTTACAAAATTCTCCTGACACTCTACAACAGCTTGTTCCAGTTTCGAATTTAAATTATTGACATCCTCCTTAAATTTAGAACTAAAACCTTGAAATTGCATACTGATTTTCTTATCAAAACAATCAGCCAACTCAGAGAATTTGTTCTCAAAATCCAATTCCTTTTTGAACTCAGAAAACTTATTGTCAAATTTATTATCAATTTCAGAAAACTTACTGTCAAATTTATTATCAATTTCAGAAAACTTACTGTCAAATTTATTATCAATTTCGGAAAACTTACTATCAAATTTATTATCAATTTCAGAAAACTTACTATCAAACTTACTATTCATTTCAGAAAATTTGCTATCAAATTTGACTACAGAAGACTCTAGAAAAGCTTGCAGGTTCTGACTATCAGCCATTTTTAGTAATTAGCAAAATCAACATAAAAAACAAAATTAAGAAAAATTAAAATCTTTCCAACCTGCCACACAATAACATGCAAAAGAAATCACTTGAATATTCAATGCAGTACTTACAGTTCTTCCTCAATTTTGTATCACATTAAATTTCACTTAGAAGCACTTATTTAACCATCAAACACCACACTGACTTCAAACACTTAACCACACTTTTCACAATTCACTGTAGGAAGACGATTTTGAGGCCGAAGAAAATCCACTCGTCGTCGGAAGATTACAGCCGATTCCCGATAGAAAATCTCCGCCTTAGGCCGAAGAAGATCCGCTTGCCGTCAAATCCGTGTCGCCTGTATAACCTCTACGTGTCGTAGCCGGTCGAAATATTCTCGCAGGTTATGTTCGCTTATCGCCGATAATTCGTCGCAATTTTCTGCAGATTCTTTTTAGAAGATAAACATCCCACAGATGTTTAAGAGCTTCTCGTCCTGTCAACAGTCGCCGTGTTAGGGTTCTTTATGGTGGTTTAATTTCTGATTAATTAAATAAAAAGTCCACCAAAGAAAATTTATGTTGAAGATGCTGTTTTATTGTGATTCAAAACAACATGTCAGCGATATTCACTAGTATAGGTACAATACAGAGATGCACAGTCGCAAACTCAACTGAATGATTGAAACTCTCTGTAACACTGAATACTGTCAACTAAACTGACTTACTAACTGAATGCGTGAATGAATGTCTCTGTCCAGGCGATCTGTTTATATAGTCTTTATCGAAATTACGAGAATTCTTCAAAGGCATCCGCCCGATATTTCTCGATCATTAACAATCACTCAAACAATCTAACATATTAAAAACAATCGGAATTAATACAAAATTAATTAACAACATTACAAAATGATCAGAAATGGTAATTATAGATACTTAAATACAAAATTATTTACAGAAATCCTTTCAAACGGTAGAAAATTGTCCTGTAGACATCGTAATTTACATTATTACATGGAATTACAAACATTTAGGAATTTCTCTTGCATCAGTCGGTACTTAAACATATTAAATGGCCTTTGAATAATTTTCTTACCTAAAACAAAGTCTATATACACTGATTTACAAGAAATTACAAAACAAACATATCAAATCACTTTCAACCAAACATTAGCTGATTACAAATACTTCATACAGTACAATGCTATTCAAAATTCAGGTATTAGGGCTGTTACAGTCTCTTAAGAGAACTGACCTGTGCCAGTAACTTCAAAAGCTGTAAAAATGTCACATTATATTGGATGAATATTATTTTAAATTCCCCAAACACACCTTTAACCGCCAATATGGCCTATGAACTAATAAAAAAAATTGTTTTCATAAGAGATTGATGTAAAATATAATAATGTTCATTTTTACATATATGATATGTATTTTACAACAAGTGAGAAGGGGATAATCGATGTACAAATACTAAACTTGAAGTGGGCTCGAACCTAGTACCCTCACCTCTGGAGGCCAATGCGCAACCGTTCAGCCACTTTGCCTCATGAAGAAATCTGCCACGTCCATTATATGACAAAAATAAACATATATATATATAAAGATACAACATTTCAAGTTGAATAGTTAATGGTGATCTATATAAAGAATCAAACTGTTATAACAGAAATAATCAGTCAAATAAAAATGTGATAGATAGACGGGGAAGGGAAGTAATTTTCTATTTCGGCAATGTGTCTTTTCTCTTGATATCGTCTAGCTGTAAGACACGTTTCCTTGAATAGGAAATTACCACAGCACTGCCAGAAGTCAGATTTTGTGGCAACACTGGAAGAAGTAGTTGTGGCAACCTCTAACAGGAAATAAGTGCCAACTTTCCTGTTTCCTTCGGTCAAGAAGAATAACTTTATAACACTAAACAACACGTAATAATTTATCACGATCAGCTCATTTGGCTAAAGATTTTATTGATGTTCACTACAACTATCTAACTTAAGGCAGCAAATCACTGTTTTTAATTAAAAATACTGTTGGAATCCGTATTAATTGTACGAGGGCAATCCGAAAGGTAAGGTCTCCCAAGCATTTATAGATAAAGACTTAATTTACTCTCTTTAATGTATACATTGTTTAAAAGATTGAGCAATCATCCATTTTTCTACATCATCAAAGTTCGGCACACGCATTTTTGTAGATGCTGTGACAGTTTACAAAAATAATGGAGCGTGGTGGGATAAGCGCTGACGCGCTGGCCTCTCATTCGGGATGTTGCGGGTTCGAATCCTCGTCCGGCCATCCAGATTTGGGTTTCAATGGTTTCCCCAAATCACTCTATGTGAATACTGGAGTGGTTCCTTTAAAAGGCCATTGGAGAAATCCTTGCTACAACTCCTTTCACGCCCCTAATGACCTCAATGTCGACAACGCGTAAACCCATAAGCAAAAAAGGAAAAAGAATGTATGCTCGCCTCATGACTTTGAGCAAGCATTGAACTTCATCTTTAATATCTAAGTCGGTCAAATATTTTCGCAGCTTAGGAAAAGGTGGTAGTCACAGTGTGCCAAGTCTGCAACTATATGGTGGGTGGATGATTATTTTCCAACCAAAGTTTTGCAGAAGAGCGACGGTGTGATGAGCAACGTGTGGATCAGCTATGTCGTGAACAATGCTTGCTTCCTTGCTTACATTTCGTCTTCTTCGGTTCTGAATTGAACTTCTGAGTTTTTTTCAGTGTTTTACAGTAGCTGTAGTAGTAGTAGTAGTTGTTGTGGTCGCAGCTTGCATTAACCGGACTAACAATGAATCCTTCCCATTCAATTTTTTCCTTCTTATGGCATTACGTTTCGTTAACGTCGAGGTCGTTAGAGGCGGGGAAGGACTGTGGAAAAGGAACTGGAAGAAATTCGGTCTCGGCTTTTTAATGGAACTACACCACCATTTGCCTGGAGTGATTTGGGGAAACCGAAGAAAACCCAAATCTCGATAGATGGAGGTATTCGAAGCCGTCTCCTCCCGAAAGCGACACCATTAGCTTCACTTTTTCATTACTAATCGTATTTGGTCTACGATTACATCCAATAAAAAATTAATTAAAAATCTACTTAAAGCAAAGTTAATAATCGTAAATGATAAAATGTTGGTAGAAGTGAGATTATTTGGTGAGAGGGTGAGTTTCACAAACAATCTCTGAAATCAGAAACGCAATTCAAATTTATTTTTTTCTGTCTCTCTTTCTCATTCTCAAACCTCCTCCCTTTTTTTCTATTTTTAGCAGCTACAAATTAAATTAATTAAAGATGCCGGATACTTTTTATTCTGTTCCGCTCATAAAATTCATATATTACTAAGGTGATAGATATAAGAAGATTGTCTTGCACCGCAATGGTATGAGATTGAGTCAGCTACCTCAATTGGAATTTACGCGTCTGCACCAAACAGCATGTGACGGAGGTGAAAGTTGATTTTTGAATGCTACACTTACTTCTATAGCCAACTTTCGTTTCGGGTCATTATAGCTCCGTGATGCGCGGCGTCAGATACGGCGTCACCTGATTTGAGCTCCGTTGGTTGAAGAACTTTTTAGAACTAGGACATGTTTCGGTGGCGGTGCATTATTACTAACTATCAGATGGTGCACGAAAGTCCTGGGTTAAATCCCAAACCTCTCTGTAGTGCGTATGGAACGAATGCATACCACACTTCTGACAGTGACTCGTCCGCCGGATTTAAACGTTAAACTGTTGGCCCCATCGATGTGTTTCGGGAGAGTAGGTCTCAATCGGCCGGCACCTTCTGTCTTATTTCATCTCTTATTTTACTGTCGTCAGTCTCTCGATTGGTTTGATAGAAACCACGATCCCTTCTTATTTTGCACTATCCCCTTCATCTCAAAACACCTCTCTTAAAACACGTCCACCGTTATCTGCTTCATACATAACCAATCCCACATGTCTTAAAAAACCACCCACGAATCTGTTTCTTCTTTGTGTAAGATTCTTCCACGAAATTTTTTCACCAGCCATCATTTCCAAAACATATTAATATCGTGGTTTAACTGTCCACTTAATTTTCATCATCCTCCTATAGCACCTCATTTCGAATGCTTCAATTTTCCTTCTTTCAGGCATTCCTGAAGTCCATGCTTCGTTACCATAAGGTGCTATGCTCCATACATACAGTTTTAAAAAGTTCTTTCTGGTTCCAAATCAAATTTGAAACTACATTTTCATGAAGGTTCTTTTTGCTAGTGCTTTTCTACATTTAACACCATTCCTGCTTCGGCTATCAGTTGTAATTTTACTTCCTAAGTAATAGAATTTATTACTTCTAGTTTTGCATCCAATTCCATTTTTATATTTAACCTACTATTATTTCTTTTACACTTTCGTCTTGCTTTGATCTGTATTTATTACAGAATACTCCGTCATTATTTTGTTCATGTTATTCAATAACTACTCCATATACTCAGTTCGTCCTGTTAACAGGGCAGT
>JARYHS010013946.1:0-12147 GCA_031002005.1 Vandiemenella viatica | reverse complement strand
ACTGACTGCGGTAAAAGTGGGAAAGAGGTATAAATTCTGAAAATGTAAAGCCAGTAGTACGGGTGTTAATGGTAAACTGTAGAAGCATAATGAACAAAGTAATCGAATTTGCAAACTTAATAAAGATACACGAACCACATGTAATAACTGGGGTAGAGAGTTGGTTAAAAGAAGAAGTACTAGACAGTGAGGTTTTTCCTGATGGTTACAGAGTGTACCGCAGAGGGTGGAGGAGTTTTCAAACTAGTTAACAAAAACTACCACAGTTCACTGGCGTTCATAGATCAAGACCATGAGTTACTTGGGGTAGATTTCTGGGGTAATAAAAAAGAAAAAATCAGAGTGTTGGCTGCTTACCGTAGTGGAAGAACGACAGAAGAGGATGAGGCTCTTGGGGAGAAATTAAATTCATGCTCAGATTTCAGAGGTGAGAATACAATGATCATCATCGGTGGGGATTTAAATTTACCAGGTGTAAACTGGGAAGGAAATAAGATAAATAATACAAGGGAAAAGAGATTTGCAAATATCTTAATAAGGGAAGGAGGATTTACATAAGTGGTTGAGCAAAACACTAGGGGACAAAATATTTTAGATATATTTCTAATTAAGCCCGATGAAAACATTTTGAGGTATCAAGTAACTGGAGGAATAAGTGATCATGAAGCAGTTCTGATGGATATTAGAGGATTCAGTAAACCAGCAGCCAAAATTGAAGGGGGAAATAGGCACAATTATAAAAAGGCACAGGTTTCAAATTTGAAGAGAAATTTCAGAGAACAATTCAGAAAATTGAAGGAAGGCTCAAGTACAGTGAAGTCAAGGTGGGATGAGTTCAAGGAGATAATAAGAAAGAGTGAAGAAAAATTTATTCCAAGGCAGAAAATAAAGAGAAGTAGAGAACCTATGTACTATAATAGGGAAGTGAGGAGGTTAAAGAGGTTGGTAAGAAAAGAACAGAGTTAAGAGACAGCAGGGTAGTAGGGAATATTTAAAACAACTAAACAAGGACTTAATAACAGCAAAGAAAATGGCTAAAGGTGGGTTTACGAAGAGTATTGTCAGTGCAGGAGGACCATTGACTGGTGCATCTAGAAATTTCTATAGCTATATCAGGAAACTGAGGGGAAGTGAGGGTGTAGAGACACTTATAAATAAGGATGGAGAAGAAGTTACTGATGATTAGAAAAAGTCAAGAGATTTTAAGTAACTGGTTCAGCGAAAGCATTAGGGACTATGAATCAGAAACAGGAGGGTCCAATTCGGAGAACGAGCTTAACAACACAATTAGAAATGACGATAGTAAAAAATTTGATATTCATCCTGAGGAAATCATGAAGGAAATAAAAAAGCTGAAAAAACATAAAGGGGCCGGTAAGATAATATTACTACAGATATCTTAAAGATAGCCGGATGAGACATTGTACCTTATTTTGAAATATTATTTAAATTGAGTCTGGATACTTGCTGCTTACCACAGGACTGGAAATGTGCAATAGTAGTACCGGTACATAAAGGAGGGGTGAGAAGTAGAGTTGAGAATTACAGGCCAATCAGTTTGACATCAGTGGTAAGTAAATTAATGGAACTATTGATATGCAACCACATCAGAAATATGTGAGAAACGTAAGTGGTTTTCAAGTAGGAACGTGGGTTAAGGCAAGGATATTCACACAGATTTTAGTGGGTGGGATATATGAAGATATATCAGATGAAATAGACAAGGGAGGCCAAATTGATAGTGTAGCACTAGATCAGTCTAAGGCATTTGACAGAGTAAGGCATAAAATGGTAGCAAATAAGGTAAAAACCAGTGGATGAGAAAGTGAATTTATTTTATTTATTTTATTTATTTATCAATCTTGTTCCATGGATCCCTGCTGAGGAAGTACCTCTGGGATGTGAAACATGTCATTGTTGATACATATACACATAATATGAGTCATATCATAGTAAATATATATATATATATACATATTTTACAAATACAAGAAATAATAATAAACATACATTTTTGCAACTGAGTTTTGCTAACGTCATAATGAGTACAATTAATTATTTTCTTCAAATTCTTGAATGGAGTAGAAGGAGTTGCCAATAAGATAATCTCTAAGTTTTTGTTTGAATACATCTTTATTATCTGAAAGCTGTTTTATACGATTAGGTAGTTTATTAAACAGATGTATCCCAGAATAATTAACTCCTCTTTGTACTAATGACAGAGATGTTTGTGTTTTATGCAAGTTATTTCTGTTTCTTGTATTGAAACTGTGTACCTGTGAATTAGGTGTAAACAGGTTAAAATTTTCTATGACAAAGCTCATGAGAGAATATATATACTGAGAATACATTGTAAGAATATTGAGTTTCTTAAAGAGTTGTCTGCAAGAAGTTCTTGGTTTTACCCTACACAGAAACCTAATAGCTCTTTTCTGTGCTATGAAAACTTTTTTACTTTGTGAAGAGTTTCCCCAAAAAATTATGCCATATGACATTACTGAATGAAAATATGAGGAGTACACCTGTTTCATTAATTCTAGATCTGCTGTTAGAGAAAGTGTTCGTATTGCGAAGGTGGCACTACTTAACTTTGCCAGTAGTGTAGTGATATGATCATGCCAACAGAGTTTCTGATCTATTTTAATACCAAGAAATTTTATACTCTCTGTTTCTAAGATTTTGTTGTTTTTATAGTTTATACATATATCTGGCTGTGCATAGTTTTTTGTTTTAAACCTAATATAATGTGTTTTTTCAAAATTTAATTTTAATGAATTTGCCTTAAACCAATTTGCTACTACTCTAAGTACTTCATTTACATTAAATTCTATAGTACTGTTTGGTGTTTTACGCACAGTCAGGTTAGTGTCATCTGCAAATAAAACACTCTTAACTTTGTCGGATAAATTTCCAGGAAGGTCATTGATGTATAACAGAAAGAGGAGGGGACCTAAGACAGAGCCTTGTGGAATTCCATGTTTTATTTTCTCCCAGTCTGATGAAGCATCTTTACTTATTTTAGAATCAAAAATTGAAACTTTTTGCATTCGGCTTTCAATGTATGATTTAAACCATTTACCTGCGGTCCCAAAAATACCATAGTATTCCATTTTTTTAAAAGTAATTCATGATTTACACAGTCAAATGCTTTTGCAAGATATTCCTACAGGATTCATTTTATTATTCAGTTCCTCAAATGTGTTATTTAAAAATGAATATATAGCCATTTCTATGGATGATCCTTTTTTGAACCCAAATTGTGAATTAGTTAGGATATTATAGTGTGTAACATGTTTTATTACTCTACTATACATGACTTTTTCAAAAACCTTTGAGAATGTTGAAAGTAATGAAATGGGACGGTAGTTGTCTACACATGTTACGTCTCCTTTTTTAAATAATGGTTTTACAACAGCATATTTTAGTCTATCGGGAAAAACACCTTGTATTAAGGATTCATTACAAATGTGAGCAAGTACATGACTGATACAGTCTGAACATCTTTTAGTAATTTACTTGAAATATTGTCATAGCTGGAAGAATTTTTAGGTTTTAATTGTTTAATGAGTTTATTTATTTCTGAGACTGTTACTGGTGGCAATTTCATCTCCACAAAGCTATTTGGGAAAGCAGTCTCAAGAAGCCTTAGAGCACTATGTGGGGATTGCTTTTCTATGCCTAATTTATCTACTACTGACGTAAAATGTTTGTTAAATATTTCACAAACCTCCCCTACTTCGCTATACACATGTCCATTTTGTTCTATTTTTATGTCTTTAGAGTGATTTACAGTTTTTCCTGTTTCAGTCTTTATTATATTCCATATTGTTCTCATTTTATTGTCTGAATTTTCTATTTTCGCCGATATGTACTTGTTCTTGGCCTTCCTTATTACATTTCTTAGTATTTTAGAATAAAGTTTATAGTGAACTTTCAGCGCATAGTTATCTGATTCTCTCATTTTTAAATAAAGGTCCCTCTTTGTTTTACTAGAGATTCTAATACCCTTTGTTATCCATCCCATGCCCAGTTCATTGTTTGGAGTGTTGAGAATTTTCCTTTTTTTGAAACTACCTTCAAAAAGTGTTAGAAATATATTCAGAAAGGAATCAAATTTCGCATTAACACCCTGCGCATTATATACTTCTAACCAGTTTTCATTGTTTAAGGTATCTATGAAGTGTTTTATATTATTTTCACTAATATTTCTTCTATAAACCCAGCTTTTCTTTATCTGTTTAACAGTGTTCCTGGACTCGATACATAATAGCTGGGCATCATGATCTGAGATACCATTTATTACTGGATGTATGCTGTAATTACTGCACTGAGAAATATCCATAAAAAAATTATCAATTGCAGTCCTGCTATTATTTTGTATTCTCGTAGGAAAATTTACAAGTGCTGTTAAGTTAAAAGACAACATCAAGGCTTCCATATCTAATCTATCATTGCTGTGATTTAGAAAGTCAACATTGAAATCTCCACATAATACTATTTGTTTGCTATTTGTAAAACTTAGTAGCAAAGACTCTAAATGAGATAAAAACAGTCTGAAATTACCTGAGGGGGCCCTGTAAATTGCTATCACTATCAGCTCTTCCTTATCATATTCTAGTTTAGTAACACAACATTCAAAGTGTTGTTCTATACAATACTTACTTACAACTACACTACTGCATTCAATATTATTTTTAACAAAATGGCAACTCCCCCTTTCTCCATTTTACATCTGCAGAAATGAGAGCTTAATTATAATTTGGGATGGACAGCTGAGATATTCCTGTATCAGACAAATGATGCTCAGATATACACAAAACGTCTACATTAAAATTTCTGGAATTTTGAATCTCTTCTAGGCTTAAGGTAATGTCATCAGTTTTTACTAAATATTCCTCTTATATTTTGGTGGAAAATACTGGTCTGAACACTTTGACGCAATGACTTTGAATTGTTTATTTTATTATTACATACTGGTATATCAGTTGGAATTTTTAATTTCAACAAATTATGATCATCAGAGACATTAATTTCCTTAAGACATCTTAATAAATCTATTTTATTTACCCTAAAAAAGGCCGCGACTTAACACCATTTATCACAGGAATACCTCTTTCCCTCACCTGGCATCCTCTGACCTCATCAGCAATAAGAAGCGAAAGCTTCCTCTTACCTCTGACATTCAGATGGAGTCCTGGCGAGTATAACTGTCCCTACCATGCAGGCCACTACTGCGGTCGAATTTCGACCCCTGGGCGATCACTAATCTATATATTAATACGCTAAGCGAAAACTTCAGATCCCATTTTTAAGAATATTCAGCAAAAGGAGTAGTCTGAGATTTGGCATAGTTAAAGTTTATATGGAGAAGAAGTGCAGCAAGCTAAAATCTGTATATAATATGTTTTACAAATACATTACATTAAATGAAATAAAACGTTCGTTGTTTACATTCAATTCTTTTTTAATAGCAAAGACACTTAGCGATTCTGCCAATGTCTGTGGTCTTTGTCAACAGTAAATAAAAAATAATAATAAGCATAGTTAATACATGTTACAATTATATTACTAATTAAAAAATAAATGGGCGAACGTGTGCGTGCGTGTTATTGGATCGGAGCCAACTATCTGACGCGTATTTCCAACACTGAGATACTCTGTGGTCTTTGGTGAAACAAAAGAGTCGCATTAATCTTTGAAGTTATGAAAGGAATATTGCATAAAGGAATGTAGCATTTCTGCCAGTTACTGAATGGTCTTTTAATTATTTAAAAGGTTATACTTTGGTTAAGGGTCTTTTGATTTTCAGTAATTTCTTAATTTTTTTTTCATTCAGATATTTGAATCTATTTCCATTATGTCTCGATATAGATCATTGACAGTTCGGATATAGAGACAGAAGGAACATCTATATGCGTGAAATTCCAAATGACCAACTTTATAGTGAACACAAAATGATGAAATTATTTTGATGGATACATTTAAATGCTCATTCCAAGAAATTTTTATAGCTTCGAATTTACAATGTAGGTTTTGCAATGCAAACATTTCGAATCAGAAGTCACTTCAGGCGAAAGGAGAGCATTTATTAAATGTTGCCATAAAACTAAAGCAGTTTTACCAGCCATAAGTAAAAATGAATATTGTAAATGGACTGAATTCAAATGAACCATCGGTAAATAGAAAATCAATAATTACTTTGAAAACATTCATACAGGTAAATATATTTCGTCGTTTGCTATGTTTAGTTCAGAAGCTAAAATTTCTAATGCAGTTACGTGTGGAGTGTTTCATTTTAATTTTGTAGGTATTGCAGGGAATTAAGGCAAACAACATAAGCTAATAACGTATTGGTACACGATCGCAGACAACGATATCAACGACGTCAATATGCACAGTATATATCTATGTTCACCATGGAGGAAGGAAATTATGTATGTAGAATGACGTTAAATCTGTGACGCCGGCTCTAAACTCTCGCACATGCGCGGTGGCGGCAACGACGATATTGCGAACCCAAACAAATGCAAAGATCACATTTTGTTTGATGCTGTGATTATTTCGTTTTGTAAGAGAGGAAAGAACATGGAATATCATTTCATAAGTATGTTGAATTCTAATTATTGTTGTTGAAGTGGGCAGTGGGAATTGCAAACTCTGGTACCTGTCTATGAATATTTAGTCATAGCTCTCAATGGATGACTTTGTTCTCAAATTTTTGTTGATGCAGTTTATAAAATCAGCATACCTTGCTATTTTGCACATAATAGACTAGCATTACTTTTTAACGAGTGTTGAAAATTAAATTTAAAGGGGTGTGTTTACATCGCGATTCAGTGAATTTAGTATTGCGCTTTCTTTCGTCACGTTGCAGTTTATACTGGCAGTGTATGATGAAATTAAATGTGTTAAATTATGCTATGCAATCTAGGAATCTTAATGAAGCAAACGACGTTGTTACCGCAAATACAATTTGCGATTCAAATACGCGTGTGTGGGTATGTCTACATAGTTTGATTATGTAGCGGCAATTTAATGGAGAGTGTGGTTAGGTCTAAATGCAGTCTGTACTATAAGGACAAAGAATTTATCTATTAGTGTTAGTAATTTCATGAGAACCAAGTTAGTGAGAAACGTGTATCGCGATGGAAACTACTTCCACTTCCAGCTATTCCCAATTAAGCTTACGATGTATGGTAACAAAATAGCTATTTTTATTCTGGTCTAGGCTTCATTTCAACCTAACGACAAGTGGTAGTAAAAACAACTGAAATATACATTCTGCATGTCCACCATGTAATTCATTGTGGCTTTGGCAGAATTAATTTTTAGTCCAGGCCGCATATCAACCAATTCCAGTATATCCCGAAAACTAAACAAGATATCGAAAAATTTTACTCTTTATTTTCGATTTGTCTCGTCGTGTTACATTGAATCGATCATTAAATTTGACTTTTGCGAAAATTTTCTTCTGCATTTCAACTCAAGACACCTCACTTTTGATACAGTATATCTCGAGAACTAGCGAGATATCGAAAAATTTTATTCTTTATTTTTTATTTGTATCGTCTTTTTAAATAAAATCCATCACCAAATTTGACTTTGACTAATTTTTCTTCTTAATTTCAACCAAAAACATTTCACATTTGATACAGAATATCTCGAAAACTAAGCAGATTTCAAAAAAAAAAAAAAAAAAAAAATCTCATTTTTTAATTGTCTAATCGAGTTACATAATAATCCATCACCAGATTGCGGCGTTACATTTATCCTAGAGTCCCCTTGAGGTTTTGTACATATACCACGTGTCTGTATGGGTACGGCCTAGCCTCCCACTCCTCCTCCGCCCGGGTCACTTCAATGCGTGGTGAAGGTCTCTTGCGTCGTCTCCATATATTTCTTTCCTCATGATGTTGCAGCAAACGCAATAGAACAAATTCAAATAATGATAATTACTCTTTAACAGAAGAAACTAAATAACTTAATGACTAAGGTCGAATATCGACCCCTGGCGATCACTAGTACTTCAAAATGCAGAAAAAATTATTGTAATTATGAAAGGGGTGCAAAGTAGAGCCTCTTGTAGACTCAGTAAGATACAAATTCGAGCATAGCCATGTGTACATATGCTAGAAACTGTAATATTTATTTTTAAAAAAGGCCGCTTCTAGGTATGCTCTACGAAAAAAAAAAATTGGACACTATAATACTAGACACTAGATTTACCTATATCACAAACAAATACTGCCCTCTGTCAGAAAGAACCAATATATGAATCAGATTATTTAATAATCTCCCACAAAAGATGAAGTCCATAAAGAAAATTCTAAATTCACTTCAACACTAAAAGAGTACTTCTTTGACCATTGCTTCTATAGTATTGATAAGTATTTGTAAACAAAATGTTTGTCTTAAATCAGTGTTTATCATAAATGTAGATAGTGAAATAATATAAATAACAATGTTAGTTGTACGCAGCGGCGTAGCTAGGTCAACAAGGACCCAGTGCAAAAATTTATTTTGGGCCCTCAGCCAGATGGGCGACCTTTTTTGGCTTTGTGTGCTGGTAGGGGACCCCTGAGCTGAGGATCGGGGCCCTTGAGTTTGCTTAGGGGCCCCCTGTGCAGTGGGGCACCCTTAGACGACGGTAGAGCAAAAAAAAAAACGCCAGTTTGCCGTGAAGTTCGTGGGCCTCTAAACTGCGCTTGGGAACCCCTCAGAGGTGCGTTTTGGGGCCCCTGAGGTATGCTTGGGGGCCCCCTGAGCGTAGGGGCCCCGGTGCACTGCACCGCCTAGCCCATAGTAGCTACGCCCCTGCTTGTACGTTTGTAATCATAACATGTTTTTGTCTTTATCAAACTTGTTTAGTTATCTTGTGGCAGTTACAGACAGGATGTGTGTGTTGTGTGTACAGACTTTTTTACTTATCCCATATCATTTTTACTTTGTAGTATATATGATTTAGGGACATGTAAATACAGATTAAAAATACACACAATAAATCGCTGGTAATCAGATGATCAGAGCGTAGCTCCAATACGGCTGCATGGTGTGTGAAGCATGAAGTCAGAACCGACTTTTAGTATCATACATTTGCGTTTAATGTATTGCCCATTCCTAATAAGTAATTGTCGCGGACCCGAAAAATTCATGACTCTTTCTGAACATACTTTAAACTAGCGGTACCACTAAATATGTCTGTCAGATGTTCTAGTTTCTAAATGCGCTTTTTTTTATGTTTTCCAATGTTTGTACAATCGAACATTTCTGTTAACGAGTTAGTACAATAAAACTAATATTGTTTAAAAGAGTTCAACTGAGACATCGCATTTCTATACGGCCTACAGTAAACGATAACCTCTTAATGTGATAGAGCAATAAATATTAGTGGCTGCCTATTTTGAAAATGTTTCCAATTTCCAGAATATCACAGATGCTAGCCTACCATTGCCGCAACAATGTACAGGGTTTTCTCCCTATAACGTACAGTTGCCCAAATACTGATATGGCGCGTCCATGTAGTTTGTGTGGTTTTATGCTGTTTGATAAAGCAGATGACGTTAATAGTGAGAAGCTGGAAGAGAAATTCGAGAAGAAAAAGCACAAGATGTACTCGCTGAGAGAAGCACGAGTTTTACTGGAAGACAGCAATAGGGAGGAATTCATGAAGACAAGGTAAGAGAATTCTGAGTTATTAATACTTCTCAAAATATTTTTGCATCAGATACGCTACTTTTCAGTTGCCTAGTGAACAGAAAGAATTAAGTCTAAATGTAATTTCTCTTTTTATGGTAAGCACTTTCTGAGTGAAAAACGGAACCTTATAACATAAAAATTTCGGTTCAAGTTTACGTCGCGATACACGACGCTGCTAACTTGAGATAACATGATTGTATCATGCGCGTGTGATTGAGGCTTTGAATTTGTACCGCCAATATTACCGGAGATTGTGGTTAGGTTGAAATTCAGCCTGGACCAGAAAGAAAACAGAACCTTCTTGCCACAGCAAAAGTCACGAGGAATTTAGTTATTTAAGCAACTTTCATAAGCACTATATCGTTGTGACGTCATGTATCGCGACGTAAACTACTCCCAAAATTTCTAATTGCGCATTACTTAAGTTTTACTAACCTTAAAATGATTATGACATAAAATTGTGGAAAATCTTGGGGAGATTATGTAGGGAACTGTAGAAAAGATGGCAGTTTTACATTGCGATACATGATTTCATAATGTGACGTCACCCAAGTGGCGCTCATGAATGAATCTTAAATTACTGATAATAACTAAATTTTTAGTGCTTTCTGCTGTAGCAAGAGGTTTCAGCTTTCATTCTTGTTCAAGGTGCATTTTAATCTAGCATGATTTCCGCTGATATTGCCGCTTCAAAATTATAACCTCAGTAGGAGTTGAAATATCCATACACGTCGTGTCCACTAAAATGTTTAGATTTTCCTTTTTATCTCATAATTCGTGGAAGCTTTAGCCGAAAATAAACCACAAAAAGTGCTATCTCCCCTTTATTTATGAAAATAAATATCCGCAAATTCTTTAAATTTATACAATGATAAGAAGCCTGCTAAAGTTTACTGGAAAACTGTAGTAATCTTACTAGAGTTAGTGGCTTTTGCAAAATCGCCAAATGAGGAATTTAACAGATTTGATACTCCAGCGATAATTTTTTTAACAACGCAATAGGTACATTTATTTCCCAAAATACCAATATAAGAGTCTGGCTCTGTGGGATGTAGAAAGTTGTCACATTACAGATAAACAATTGCATAACAAAATAGATAAATACATCAGAAGATGTACAGTTACAGCATACATGGTACATTAATTACGTGAAATATATTTACTCAAACTATTGGCAATTATTTTGTAGATACCTTAGAAATAAATTCTTCAGTCTAGTAGAAGGAGTTGTCAGTAAATTTTTTTTAATTTTTGGCAGTTCTGTTATTACCGTGGCGCCACATTTTGATGGTCAATTCTTATAGAACTCGACGAAACAAATCGAAAATAAAGAATAATTTTTTTAATATCTCTCTTGGTTTTCAAGCATTTCAAAATCAGTTGTGGGTATAGTTCCTTGTGCTTTTGGTGACATTTCTTCTGGCACAGGCCGTATTTCCACCTAACATCAACCACTAGGAAGAAAATAAAACATCTATAGCGCAATACCCCGTGTAGACATAGTGGTTTTGGTGGATTTCTTTTTTTCTGGCCCAGGCCGATCTCACCCTAACCTCCTTACTTTTGAGATAAAATATCTCGAGAACTAAGCGAGATATCAAATATATATATATATATATTCTTTATTATTGACTCGTCTAGTTACATATGAATTCATCATCAAATTTGGCTCTAGCGAAATTTTTTTCTGGTCTAGGCCCTATTTCAACCTAACCACGTCAATTTTGAGATACTATATCTCGACAACTAAGCGAGATATCAAAAAATTTTATTCTTCACTTTCAATTTGTATCGTCAAGTTATATAAGAATCCCGCATCAAATTTAGCGCCATGGTTATCCTGGAATCCCATAATTTTTTCCTGAATTTAATCTTATCATCTGCTAGACATTTAATACGTTACTAGTTGAATGAACCGCCAATGCAACTGTTTACATCGCATTGATTCAGTCCTGCCAGACATTTCCAACAGGCCTATTCAGCACCTACAAGAAAATACACCTCAAACTGCACAAAACCATGGCGAAGTAAAGTTGCATTGGCGTGTTCATTCAACTAGTAATTAAGTAAGCAACTGTGGAACATGGCCTGCAACAACATCGCATTTAATATGTGTTTAGTGCTTATTGAAAATATGTATAACAGAACATCGGACCCCTTTTCGAACAATTGATATTGACTTCTAATCCTTGTGAAGATCAATTTTACTTCTAGTGACATAATTGTGTATTTTACCATTTGTTTCAAATCGATTACAATTTATGACTACAAAGGACATAATATACATACTCGGCCACCAATCTTAAAATCCCTAACTTCTTGCACATCTCTCTGCATATAGTTCTACTGCATTCTGGAGAACGCCTCGCCGGTTCGAAAACCCGTCCGGGCATCCAGATTCGGGTTTTCCATGGTTTCCCCAAATCACTCCAGGCGAATGCCGGGATGCTT
>JARYHS010013943.1:0-12998 GCA_031002005.1 Vandiemenella viatica | reverse complement strand
TCTCTGTCGCCTGTTGCATATACATAATTATATCATATGAAGACTTTCCCGGCGTATTGCTGCAATGTAATCTGCACAGATTATTTATTTATTTCATATGGCACAATGTTACAAAACAGTAACTAGATTGAATCACAATAGGTAGAACAAAACATGGATGTTACTGCAAACTAATGTCCGATGATTGCAGCCGCTCAATTGCTTCTGCGGTTGCTTCGTGAATCAGATGCGAAAGTGAACTAGCTTCCTCGTGATGCACCCTGGGCAATGTGGCAAGCCCGCGGCTGAATAGTCTACATCCCAATAGTCTGCTGGACCTAAAGCTTTAACTTGAGGATATCCCAGCAATTAGAGGATACGGTACAATGTTATCAACTTCAAACAGCTCTTCTCAGAGCCCTGCAACTGTCATCACGACGAAAAAACTTCGACACGCACTCCACATTTTACAAAACTAAATACTGTATTGAAGGAACAAGTAGACCGAAAAGTGACTACTTATCCTCGAAGATGTCAAGCCGGATGGTGATGTCTTCACCTGATAAATGTAATATAACCAGCTGTCGAAACGTTGTGTTTTCATGGCACTATCAGGCTGGACAACCCTGAAAGTTACATTACATTTATCATCATCGTTACTATTATTTTCTTTGAAGTAAACAAAACATAAGATTTCTTCTTCTCCTAGTGTTGATGACATCGTCAAAGTAGGTGGTTTCCCCCCCCCCCCCCCACCGGTGCGATGGAAATGTACTATTATTTGCATCTCGTAACAAGAACATGTGGTATGCGGTTGCTCTTCCCCGACTTGAAGTTATTCCAGTGACGTCCAGATTGGCCATGGCTGATCGCACCATGATGGTGGCAAACCGACTTCCCGCTTGACTCAGTCTGTGTTTTGTCGCACTCTGTTCTCCCAGGCATATATTCTTTCACTGCTTGGTGTTCCTTCCTGTGGCGTTGAGGTATGTAAAAGCTCGATCGGGACTTCAGTCTCGGTGGTGATTTCCCCTACGCTATAAGGGACAGTAAATGACGTTTCACCAAATACTTTCACATCGCCGGGTACCGAACTCTCAAATCATTACCTAGTCCGGCTGGTTGGGATTGGTCCCTGTACGTTCATATACAACAACAAAATAGTCTTAAATCTGTATCCTATGTTCTGTGTGTGATAAGTGTGTTTTTGTTTGTGAAATGTGTAGGTTATGAGGTGCTAGTATGGGACCTAAATCAGTGGTTGTCAACCTTTCCACGAAGGTGGAAGAGGTTGTCCGCATTACATCCATAAGTCTAACTGAATTAAAGGTATTTCAACAAAAACATGTTTATAAACATTGTTCACATAAAATAAATGCAGAATTCGTACTGTATAGGGGTACCAGCGAGTATAAGCCAGAAAGATATAAATAAAACTTTCTAAAAGACATGAATATTTTAACAACCACACAAAATCCTATTTCCAAGTTATGAAGTTATGACTGTATTGTTAGTATAATACAATACACTTCCAACTGGAATCAAAGCTAGCGTGATTCTTTTAAGGCCTAACTTAATGGCCGTTTATGAGATCTGTATCGAAGATGTAGGTCATAAATGTTTTTTTTTTTTTTATCTTTTTCTTGCTTTTGGCTTTACGCCTCGTTGACCTTCTACATCCATACTCTGCAATTCGCAAGTATTTTGATTGGTAGAGGGTGCTTTGCACCAAAACCAACCCTGGGCATTTCAATCTCGAATAGCCCGAGGAAAGAAAGAATACATATAAGCCTCACTACGGCATCTTATTTCTCTAATCTTATCTTATCTTACGACCTAAATAGGTTGGTGGACAAAGTATTTTATAGCATTCGTAAATGAAAGAACAATTTCGCATATTCGCAAACAAATTCAACCAAATGCGGGAAAGGAATGGGTTAAGGGACGGGGAGGAATTCGGCCATGGCATAATTGGAGGAATCATCCCAGCAGTCATGTATAGTGATTTTGGGACACCATGGAAAACCCAAATCTGGATGTCCGGACGGGGATTCGAACCAGGGATGTAACGTATCTCCGCATCCGCAAGTGTGGAACATTCGCGTGAAATCCCACATCCGCTTTCGCATTCGGATCCGCAATATTTATTGCAGATGTATAGTTTACATTGCAATATACATATTATTCTTTCTCTTTATACGAGATTCTGCTAATCGTCTCTTAGCTAATAACGATGTGGTTGTTTTTTTTCTGACGATCATGTAATAAACATAACAATGAACTATATTGTATTATTACCTAAGCGACGAATTTGCAAGTTTAAACTTGTATGTAAAGTAAAACGCCTTCTTCACGGTTCAACTTACAGGACATCCGTGTAGAACTACAATAGGCTGCGCACATCCATTCACGCTAGTAAAAGGAGTCCAACAAAATGTGCCAAGCCATCCTTTCCACTCATACTTTCTCGCGGCACACCATGTGTCCTTCTCACACACTCGCAGGATTTTTCCTTCAATCATGATCTAACACCATTGCTTACTGGACAGCAAGGACTCGTGTTGGTTGTTTGGGAGTCCCAACATCCAACACGTCCTGCGTGTAGTTCTCTAACTCTTTTCACGGCCCCTCAAGGTTCTTTATCGAAAATCGGATCATCGCAGGTCCTACAAGTTGGACAGTGAATGGGCCACTGGAGCGGTGGAAAGGCGGGTGGCGGGCACGGAGAAGTGCGGTGGCGTTGCCTCGTGCTTGACGCTTGAATTAGTCGAGCCGCGAACTCCGCAAAGTTCACATGACAAAGATTTTTTTTTTTTTTTTTTTTTTTAGACGCGTGCGTCGTATTGTAAATAATTTAATTCAGTTGTGAAATCATCCCATATTTTTTGTTGTTGACAGATCAGGCAAAAAATAAATCAACGTGGCAGTGTTATATGGAAATACACCTTTCTTCTGTATGTAGTTCTGTAGTAGAATTTAGCATAAAAAATATACTATTTTAGATTTTAAGTTTAGTTTTGATAAAATATTAAAATCAAAATTTATTTTTCCACTTCCGCATTCGCATCTGCATCCGCGGATGTCAGGCATTGAACATCCGCATCAGCATTCGCATCCGCAAAGATGACTTCCGTTACAACCCTAATTCGAACCCGCGTCCTCCCGAATGCGAGGCCAGAGCGTTAGGGTCGGTATAAGAGAATGCGGTACGAGCCTGCAACAATTGGTAGGGCTGGTTAATAAACATACATACAGAGCGGGCTGGTGGTTCAGTGGTTAAGGCGTCTGACTGGCGATCCAGAGGTCCCCGATTCGAATCCCTGTCTCGGTGGGGATTGTCATCGCTTCTTTACACGACCTTCATCCCAGGCACAACTTGCTGTGTAATGTGAAGGACGCCAGAAAGCTTTCGTGGCTCGGATTGCACGCTAAACTGCAGGTCTCCTGTACTTGGTATGATTGCCGCGTTAGGTTAGTGCGGCGGAATGCGCAGCCAATAGTAACCCTGTCACCAGGTCATTACGAACACACAGAATTATTATTATTACATAAATATAGGTAAAAATAAGGTCCATCTAAGTTGGGCCACAGAATTATTTTTGAGATTTTACTGGTCCTAGGGAAGAAAAAGGTTGAGGAACGTTAAGTTAGATGATTGCCTGAAGACCACAGTCTCGGCGGCTGGTACGTGGGGACAGGAACTCCGTAATGGTATATCCCATAATTGTATATACATGTTCTATATCCCAAATCAAGTGAAGTGGTACCATTTTTTTCTGCCTTCAATCTCTCGACTGGTTTGATGCAATCCTCCATCCCTTCCTATCTTGTGCTAACCTCCTCTTCTCAACATCCCCCTTACAACCCACGTCCTCAATTATCTCCTTCATATATTCTAATCTCTGTCTTCTTCTACAGTTCTTACATTCAACTGTCCCATCCACTTACAAGTTAACCATATCCGCATGTCTCAAAATGTGAGCTACTATCCTATCTTTTCTTTCTGTTATATATACAGTACTCTTTCACACACTTCTTTTCTCGCCCATCATTTCCAAAACTGGTTTATTTCGTACTTTATCTGTCCACTTAATATTCTGCGTCCTTCTATAACACCACATTTCAAATGCTTCAATTTTCTTTCTGCCTGTTTTTCCTAAAGTTCATGCTTCACTGCCATAAAGTACTGTGCACCACACGTAGAGTTTCAAAAAGTTCTCTCTGAGTCCTAGATCAATATTTGCGACTAAATGATTTCTCTTTTTCAAGAAGGCTCTTTTTTTTTTCTAATGCTATTCTGCTTTTAAAATCATTCCTGTTACGGCCATCGGTTGTAATTTTGCTTCCTAAGTAGCAAAGTTCATTAACTACTTATATCGTATCAGACTTTTTTTATATTTAATCTACTGTTATTGGTATCATTTATGCTATATTTCACCACTTCTGTCTTTCTTTGGTTTACCTTTAGTCGAAAATCTTCCTTCAGAATTTTGCTCATGATATTCAGTAAATCCTAAATATCCTCAGCCTGTTCTGTTAACATCACAAATTAAGAACCGGTAACGCGGGGTTAAAATATGTACTGTTACTCAGGATAACATACTGCCCGTAAATTTAGTGGCGGCTGCACAACTGCGCGTGGAAGCGCGATCGTAATGGATACGTCGGTGTCTCAGGCCTCTATATGGAGGAGGCTCGCCTGCCTGGTCCAGGCGGGCTGTCCGGCCGTTGACTGCTTGCTAACGGTACCCACGTGACAGCCTGGCGCCACCACCTCCAGCCACCACCACGTGACGACATCCACTGAACCAACAAACACAGTTTCCAAGAGTGCGCCATTCCTTGGCTTACTTTTTTTTTTTTTCTTTTTTTTTTTTTTTTGCTGTCTCAGCGGCTGTTTGTGAAGTCCCACTAGTATAACTTCTAGGTATCAGGTTATTGTAACGTGTACTCACGCTATTCGTGTTTGTATAGTTTAAAGTTCGTTGAAGCAATTGAGCAGCTACACTTCCTAACACGATTTTTCTTAAGCTTTCTTCCACCACTAATTACTCTTTTAATTAAAGGTTCGTTTTGCCGTGCGGTCGCCAGTCTTTCGGCTATGCTAATTGGTTAATTAAAGTCACAGAAGGAAAACACATATGCGAACTAGTTTTCGTAAATTTATTCCTCTGAGACTACACAGTCCACAAGCATGCCACCAGACAATAATACTAATGTTTCTTCGTCACCGAAAATAGCAGATTCAAGTACAGTCAAAAGGATAAATAAGCAGTGAGCACAATTCTCGAAACTAATTAACAAACAATCGCCATAGTCCGATTCTGCCGTAGTTTACTAAACACAGTCTATATTGAATCAGGTCACTCGGAAGAACCTTCATAGTCAAACATATACTTTAGCACACATCCCACAGTGTTCTTTAGTACGGAACACACGCCAAGCGGCCGTACGATGTATTCACGGGATAAACACACACTGCCGTAAACCTTCCGCTCCCGCCGGCTGTTCCGTACGTTACCACTGACAATCACCGACTCCCGACTCGGCGCTCGCCCACCGCCAAAGACCTTACATACCTCTCAGATTACACTATCCACTCCAAATATAACCGTAACGTTCATGGTTACGTTACACCCCCACCGTTACAATGTGGCAAAAGTCGGCATTGACAAAGCACCGACTTTTGTCATCACAAACCACACTTGTTCACATATACATAGAAACATTTTACAAAAAAATACAAGATTAAATGTTTACCAAACATAAAGGGAAGTCTGGGTGGCTGCTTGCTTATCCTTAAACTAACATAATTACATACACATTAAGAATAACACCCACAGTCTGAAACTGCATGAAACAAATCATCAAACCTTTCAATGTCCATATGTCCTTGCTTAGATCCATGACATATAACCAAGAAATTACAAATTGAGTTACAATATATTTTGACAACAATTTTTTTCCTCTTTTTTTTCTGATGTATGACACATGCACTGAATCGTGCCTTGTTTACTTCGACAGTACACTGACAGTGTGCCCTGCTCAGGCAGGTGCCTCATTCACTGACTGTTGTACACCAACACTGATCACTCCACACGCGGAAAGACGCAAACTGACATTACGCTGCGCCACATTTAAATCGTCTTAACACTTTAATGAAAGGAAAACCGCCCTTCTAAGTACATTGTCCAGCCTCGGGGCTAAAATTACTGGGAAACACAAACCAGCAAGAATGCCTTCCGCAACTGTGTATTAATACTACGTGGGTCACCAATCTGTACCCAACTACCAAAAGTCCTTACCCCACTAACTTATTGACACAGCCTCTTACACATTCTAATTGTGACTGCGATTGATTGTTACAAGAAACTACTGAAAACTTACTTAAATCATGGCAACACTTAAAGCTTGGAGGTGCGGTAGATGCGACAGTGCTGTGAGGTGGGCCCCTCTATCCGGTGCCTGACACCCCACCGACACTCCCCTCCTCACCAAAATATTTGTAAGGTTTCAGAGAAATGACATTGAAAGTCCCGGCAACTTCTCCCCCATCGGCATATTCTAATTTGTAAGCATTATCCCTCAAACAGGCTTTGACCCTATAGGGACCTTCGTACAAAACTTTAAACTTTCGTATCTCCTTCTTTACCCGTGACGACTTAAAATGCGTTTGCACCAAAACAAACAGTGTGCGGGTCGTTAATCTGCGCGCAACCGCCAAAGACATTTGATACAACAACTGTACAATACCATAGAAGAAATAATTGTGTTGACCAAACAACCCGAAAACCTAAACCTACCATAACGCTAAGGCATTTATGCATGGATGTTTCCATCATGCGTAGTGAGGCAACTGAAGACTGTACCTCACCCCCTCTACCTAATGTACCTACTTCTTCTTCTTTACAATATTCCTTCCTTCACCAAACAGCATTAAACCCCGCTTCTTCTTACGCTTCTTCCAACTCTCTTCTCTTTTCCCTCCTTTCTTCTTATTTACATTCTTTGCTTCATCATATAACCGTAACTTCTTCCTGCGCCTCTTCCAACTTTCCCCTTTCAGCAAATACCATTCTTCTGACTTTACATAGTATTCTCTGTTCTGCCTAGTCTCTTTCTTCCCATTAATTACCTTCTGTTTTGTGTCTTTACATAATGGATAGTTCTCATTTACCATCATACACTGTCTTACTTCGAGATTCCCTTCCGGCAAAGTTGCAGTCTTCACTGTTTCTGTCTCCTGAAGTGTTTCTTTCACCTCAAGGACTGCTTCTCGCAGTCTTCCATCTTCTTCTACTGACCTCATTTCTTCTTTTACTACAGTATCTTTCTTAACAATTTTGTCGTCAGTTACACAAGTCTTCTCCTGCCCATCTGGCTCACAAACATCATTTTTATTCACAGTTTCTCTTCCATTTGATCTATAAGTTAGTTCTGAAATTATCTTTGCCTTTTCTTGTCCGAACCACCTTATCTCCTTCCAACTTGACCACTCTTCTGACGAGTCATCACTCTCCTCCTCATGAATGCGCGCTTTAGCGATGAACAGTTTAGCATAATCTCCGACATTCATCCAGACCACTCTTTCCTCTCCTTGATCGGTTGTAATTGGTTCATTAGAAATCTTATCTTCATCTCCCCCCTTCGTATTGTCTACTGGTTCTTCTTTTGATAGCCTCGTATCGTCTCCTGTCCCCGCTGAGGCTGAAGCAGTGACAGGCACTAGTTTACCTGTGGTGCACTCTCCACCACGGTCCACCTGCACCTGATTTACAGACTCTTCTCGGGACCGATCATCTCCAGTTGGTCCTTGATATCCACCTCTAAATCCTCCTCCCTCCTGTTCCACGACCACGTCCAAATCCTCCTCTCTGCCCGCGGTTATTGTAGCCGCCTCGATTCCTGTTATCAAAATGATTGTAGCTCTCCTGCTGCTGATGTGAATTACTTCTGTCCCCTTCCGATTGCGATTTCTCCGCGTAATGTGGTGGGTGTCCTCACCCCATATTCTTTGCTCTTATACTTTTCTCTTGTTCGTCCAGCCGACCCAACATCTTTACCGCCTCGTCAATGGTACACTATATTGTGACTGACAAATACAAGCTGTGTCGACTCGGGCAAACGCGCACTAATCATCCGCACATATTCCCCTTCACTAAAATGGCGAACTTAAATGTTTACAAGAATTAACACACTTCAAGAAAAAAATTTTGCTGAGTGCCACCACCCGGCGAGTATGGTTTTCCCATCATTAAATTCCGCCGAACAGCAATTTGCCGGTCGATGGACCAGAAATGTTCCAAAAAAGCTGACTTAAACTCCTCAAACGTCTCGCAATTATCTGCCGCCCGTTCTCCCCACATTCGGGCATTCCCCTTGATATGTTTACTGAACATTTCTATCTTCTTTCTTTCTACGGCCCTACAGAACGGCCCAAAATTTTCAAACTTCTTCACAAAATCAACTGGGTGTATCCCCCCATTATCACAAAAGTCCTCCCAGTCCTACTTTCTCTTCTACCATGCACGCAGTGAGCGCATTCACATTTGGCAAGATTTGACATTTGACAACCTCTTCTCGCACAACTTGTGGAACCCGTAACTTTAGACTTTTTTCAATTTGCTTCTCTTGTAACTGTAACTTTTCATTCACCCACACTGCAGTAGACGCCTTAACCTTTTCCACCTGACACGACAATTTCTCTATGCCGACTGTTAAATGGTCAACTTCTTCTTTTACTACCGTGTATTTTTCGGTAAGGGTTTCTCCTAAAGTCTCCACCTTCGACAGTCTTTCATCATGGTTATCTTCTATAAGCTCGACTGTTTTCTTTAGGGATTCCATATTTTGGTGCAAAAACACTAGTTACTTGTTCGCAGTCTGAACGATACTGAGTCAATTTACAAGATATTTCAGCAGTTTGTTGTGCACAAAGTTCCCTATATTGTGTCAATTCTTCCCTAAACTGCCCTAGTCGCGATTCAAAAGCATCCCGAAGACATTCGATACTCTCCTTATTTTCATTTAATTTAGATTCAAGCAAAATACTATTTTCATTTAACTTTGGATGCAAGTGATTCATTTAATTTGGATTCAAGTGAAATACTATTTTCATTTAATTTGGATTCAAGTGATTCATTTAATCTGGATTCAAGTGAAATACTATTTTCATTTAATTTGGATTCAAGTGAAATACTATTTTCATTTAATTTGGATTCAAGTGAAATACTATTTTCATTTAATTTGGATTCAAGTGAAATACTATTTTCATTTAATTTGGATTCAAGTGAAATACTATTTTCATTTAATTTGGATTCAAGTGAAATCTTGTTTTCATTGAATTTAGCTTCCAGAAAGGACTGAATTGACATGACAAATTGTCCCTGGAAAGCACAAAACATTTCCGACATGGACGCCTCATTACTTTCCCTAACCACTTCTCTTGACTTGTCAACTTCTGATTCACTAGCAAAACTCGTCATCGACTGTAAATGATTAGACACAGTAAGGGAGGAATGATTAATGCCTACACTGGGTGCGTCACCAAGGGACTCACCTCCCAGCACCATCTCTCCATTCACACCACCCTCTACCTCAGATGCCATATTACGAAATTATTTCACACAATAAATTCAATCTTCTGTTGTAGAAAAGACAAGAAGTAACCAACGCCGTCAATCCAGCAAACAGAATACACCAGTATACATTAGCACAAAAAAAGGTAAAATTCTGTTTCCAAATCTCTTAACTACCAAACAAGATATACACCATGTCATAAAATACACTTTCAATTGAATACATACACTATTATCAATGACCAAAAAAATTACGGAAACTCTAAAATATTTTTTTTTTTTTGAAAAATGATTTGCCTAGCAAATCTACCACAGTTGTCCGGCATTTCAACTTTAATAAGTTAACGAAAGAAAAGGTAAAAAAAAAAAAAAAAAAACCTCTGTTACTCAATATGCAAAAATAATAATAATTAATTTTTTTCTTAAAAAAAAATCGCGAATTATTCGTGCCGGTTTGTGCTTTTACAAAGACTGAAAATAAATCTTGCACTTCTTTGGAAAATCAACAAAAAAATCTACAAATTAATTCGTTAACAGAAACTGACATAACTTGCCCCACATCAGAATAACATTAAGCTTGCATGCATAAAATTTGCAATCCGCATAGTCAGTAGCTCATTTGAAGATTCATTAATGCAAAACAAATAATTACTACCGCGGAAATGTGATTCCAATCGAAACAGTATATTTTTATTTTTTATTTTAATGTCAGTTTGTGTCTTCCTTTAATTAAAAAAATTGTTCGCACTTCCCTTTCGAAGAATCTCAGTTGCTGACCGCGCTGCCGTCGACCGCTATGACGCCGCACCGCTTCTGCGTGCCCGCGTTGTTCCGCTGTCGCGTTGTTGCTCGGGCAAGGCTTCCCGTCAGACTGCGTTGATCGGTTCCGATCGTGAAAGCTCGGGTCCTCTCGTTTATTACATTGTTGTGCACTCGCCGCCTCGAAGTAGCCGTACCATCGCCGATTGTTGTCTTCCCGCTCTACTCACTGCTTATTATTTCCAGCACTTTTTTATATTAATCACTGTCCGTCCTTAACAATTTTAACTGCAACTTGTCCTGTCACGTTGAGCCATGTAACGGGTTCTCACGCTATTCGTGTTTGTATAGTTAAAAGTTCGTTGAAGCAATTGAGCAGCTACACTTCCTAACACGATTTTTCTTAAACTTTCTTCCACCACTAATTACTCTTTTAATTAAAGGTTCGTTTTGCCGTGCGGTCGCCAGTCTTTCGGCTATGCTAATTGGTTAATTAAAGTCACAGAAGGAAAACACATATGCGAACTAGTTTTCGTAAATTTATTCCTCTGAGACTACACAGTCCACAAGCATGCCACCAGACAATAATACTAATGTTTCTTCGTCACCGAAGATAGCAGATTCAAGTACAGTCAAAACAACTAAATAAGCAGTGAGCACAATTCTCGAAACTAATTAACAAACAATCGCCATAGTCCGATTCTGCAGTAGTTTACTAAACACAGTCTATATTGAATCAGGTCACTCGGAAGAACCTTCATAGTCCAACATATACTTTAGCACACATCCCACAGTGTTCTTTAGTACGGAACACACGCCAAGCGGCCGTACGATGTATTCACGGGATAAACACACTGCCGTAAACCTTCCGCTCCCGCCGGCTGTTCCGTACGTTACCCCTGACAATCACTGACTCCTCGACTCCCCGCGCTCGGCGCTCGCCCACCGCCAAAGACCTTACATACCTCTCAGATTACACTATCCACTCCAAATATAACCGTAACGTTCATGGTTACGTTATAAGGCCCTTAGTTTCTACAGTTCTTATTCATAAAACAATCGTGCGTATAATGCATCCAATGCATCGATAGAAGAGTAATGTATCCCAGTGATTGAGGGTGCTGTCTACCTGTATCTGAATATCTAAGCCAGGGGTGGCCAACCCGCAGTTCGCGGGCCGCATGCGGCCCGCCTTCAACACTTTTACAATATATTTTTATATTCCATTTTTAGTGTTATACATTTCTTTATAATGTGCGTATAGTATCATTATTACTATATTATCTATGTTTATATGTAAGTATAATAGTAAACACAATAATAACACATGTTTCAATTTTTCACTGAAAAAAAAAAAGGTCTCTTGTGGGGAAATATAATTTTATATGCGGACCGCGGAGTTATGATGCATTTCTAAATTGGCCCACAAGATCATTTGAGTTGGCCACCCCTGATCTAAACTATGCTATAAGTGTGTCTTCAAGCTCAACACTTTGTCGCATCTCAGTATCTCATTTTGTAAGCTACGGTTTTTTATCTAACTCATTACATTTGCATCCATTCTAAGATAATTTTTTTAATCTTCAGGATTATTTAATCCGATTTCTGATAATCGTTGTAGACTAGCTTCTAAATCCTTCGAAAGTGACGGGTTCTACGGAGTGTTCTGAGAAATAATTTTTTACCGAGCGTGGTGGGTTCTGGCCTCGCATTCGGGAGGACGCGGGTTCGAATCCGGGCATCCAGATTTGTGTTTTCCATGGTTTCCCCAAATCACTCCAGGCGAATGCCGGGATGCTTCCTTCAAAAGGGCCGTGACGGAATTCCTTCCCGTTCCTTGTCCCCAGTCCCATCTCGTCTCTTATGACCTTAGCCGTCGACGAGGCGTAAAGCAATAAGTAAAAAAAAAAAAAAAATCCCATTTGCTTGACTGAATACAATTGTTTTTCGGTAACCCTGACAACCATGATTTTGTAATGTCGTTCGTATTTCTAGTGAAGAAGCTGAAGTGTCGCCATCTGTTTGTGTAAAAATGAGGCTGTCCCAGTGTGCCCATAGGTGATTACGGTAAACCCCGTGCAGACCGCAGTGAGAACGCGGGGACCCAGGACTAGAATCTGGGTCCAAACGGGGCTGTGCCTCCGCATCCTCATCAATTCCCACCTCCGCTTGCGCCTCCGCCAGTTTTAAAGCGGAGGTATAAATAAGGTGACCATTTATATTTTTCGTCAGAGCGGGACGCTTGAGGATTTTTTCTTTTTTCGCCATAGGAGAAATTTTGTAAAAAAACTGTTTTTCGTATTTCATTAGCTTTTATTCAAAAACAAAGAACACTTATAACAAGTAGAAAGTATTACATGCTAGCTGAGTTACTTAGACCTTAGTGTCTGACATCTATCTAGCCAGTTGTATTGCATTTATCGCCGGAATCAATCACTTTCAAAATATCGGGTCCAATTTCTCAAGTAGGAATGGGGCTCGTTACGTGATTTGTTGATATTATTCTTTGTAATCATAATGGCTTTCAGTACTGCGACACTTAAATTTTGTTTCGCTTTATTAGAGAAAAAAACGTGTCGACAGGTGCGTTACATCCAGGCAGACATGACAGGGCGCCCATTAATGACGAAGTGATTTTCGAAATTCCGGATTCCCCCCCCCATTCTGGTGAGACTTCGTGAG